>VOPJ01014223.1:0-12379 GCA_014673585.1 Semibalanus balanoides
CTTGTTTTGAAACAGCTGCGCCAGTTCGATAGCAAACAGTCCAAGCGATATGGAAGCGGCCATCTTGAAAATATTTAGTGCTGTACACAATCGCGACAATGTTTTTGGAGTCGAAAAAAATGGAAAATGTTTTGCCGTAACATTGCTTTAGGGCAAGTTTGAGCAAGAGCATACATGATCATTATGCCCCAGATATCATTTAAGCTCTACTTTTTTTAGAAATCCTCCGAGGTGCATAATCCTTTAAGTGTTCTATATCATTAAAAAACTGGCTAAACATCTGGTTGTCAAGTAAAAATAACGCTTAGCGACATTATTCAAAAATTGCCATACCCTACCCATGCCCGCCCAGTACCCATGAAAAGTCAAAAAATGCATACCCAACTCAGACAATCGGAAGAATTGAGTGGGCACCCATATGTGCACCCGATCCATGATAGTCTCTGGTCACGGGTCGAACAGCACCAGTTCAAGGTCAGCCAGGGTGGAGCCAGGTTCTCGACGTCAGAACATAGCTCCGCCCTGTCACGATAGCTTTTACCCACCGATTTCATTATTTGTGCGAGTTTTAACATTACGGGTGAATGGCAGTGCTCTACATTTTCGTTTGACATCAACCGACCTAAATAATAACAATTGGCAAAGGGCTTGAAATATGTCCATGGGGAGAAATCTCTCATACCAGTTAGTTCCTACAAACCTTATCACAGAAAACTATGGTCCTAAGTGGTCTGCCGTTCACAATGATCGCAGTTCACCCCTTTTGTACGAATTGAGCCTATTAGGAGCTCTCCTAATATAAATTTCACGAACTCTTTTAATAACACGCGCACCGGTTAGGGAGAGTATACACCTCCTTAGTTTTTACTAGAGCAGCGGAAAACGTGCCAAGAGCCGCGTGCAGCGCCGCCATTTTGGGCACAACTGTGTACATACTTACTAGGGTGCCTCACTGGCAGTTTGCAACGTTTTATAGGGTTTAAGACGGATTATCATTTGAGTTGGCGTAAAAACAGCGTGGTGACCCCAATTTTTCACTACATGCAATGCTGCTAGTGACCTGAACTGAGATAAGATAATATAAGATGAGATGAGATGAGATGATGAGATGAGATGATATAAGATGGGTATGGCCCAAGGTAAGAAAACTCCACCCAATATCAGCAAACAGCTGTGTAAACACAGGCGGCACTCGCGTCACCGTTTTATATCGCTGTCCCCGAAAACCCATAGGTGCCTACTAGTGGTGCCAGTTTCAGAAACAAATTTGTTCCAATGTCCAACCGATGTCAAGCATGGCGCTTAGTGACACTGTCCAAGATCATTGTTTGTCCGAAATTTGTCGAAAGCAGAAACAAAATTTTTGAATATGGAATGTATCGTCAGTGTTCTCTTCAAATTATGCATAACTATGGCATGTGTGTCAAATACGCTTACAGTTTAAGGATAGTAAAGAATAATCAATTATATACGTCATATTAAAAAACACTCGAAAGTACCATCTTGGGCATTGGATGTCCGAATGTACAATAGAATATCCTTAATGTCGAACGAACAGCGATCGTGTTTGGACAATTCGGATTTCCCGAAAATATTAGCCGATTGCACACTAGTGCCTACAAATCCCCCCGGCAACGATATGGTGAAAGTCACCTGGCCTCGGCTTTGTGAAAGCTTGAGTGATTTTTGCCATGGTTTAACCTATTAGTGGCAGGGAGGGGGGGGGCAATATTGCCCCTCATGTTTTTCTGAGATATCTCCAAAACAGACTACGAGTAGGTATGAAACTTTCGGACTTTTCCTAAATTGATTTTGACATCTGGAGTTAAATTTTGAGTTTTGACTTGAACAGAGGCGGTTTCAGGGCCAGTTTTTGGAGGATTTTTCGGCGACATTGGCGATAATAACGGAAATGCGATCTTCTCGGATTCTTCCTACTTGCCTAGTTGAAAAGAAGTTGCATAGGTTTACGTGATTTAAATAAGTTAAATTATTGATTGTTCTGATACTATTGTATTTTTACGGCAGAGGGGTTTAGGTACTTGCGAAGGGGAAAATATTCCAAAAGTATAAACGCTAGCTGAAGTCAATAATGCATTAAATCTGCGTCTATAGCTTATGAAAGATGCCTAAGATGTTTTCCTTCTAATTTTGGCCATAATTTTAATTACGTATTTGAGTTTCAAGGGTGTGTCAGGCCAGAAAGGGGTAATTGCATAGTGATAACGATATACGACTGATTACGGGCAATAAACAGATAGTTGAGAATGATGATGGGACATATGAGTCCAGGAGAGGAAATAAATTCATTTTATTGGGCAGAGGGCGGCTAGTAATCGAAAAGGGGTCATATTATTGCAAGGAAAATTTGATGCATGGGGCCTAAAGGACAAATTACTGAGTTTTTTCCCGAAAAAAAGCACAGGGGGTCTTTTTGAAACATTTGAAGAGAATAGCGATCCAGGTATGGTAAAAGCGGGCACTTATGATGAATTGAAAATTGAAGAACTAGTAAATTGTTGACTAGTTTACGTATTTATATTAGCGGGATTTATTCTATCAAAGTTTTGACTTTCCAAAATGGGATCTGGATCAACTATGATGATTTGCAGCATTAAATGGAACTATTATGGACCAGTAACTATTTGTATTCAGTGGTAGAAGCATGATGGGATCATATTTTGTATATTTGGCCTCTTTTTCCGTTAACTGCGCCTATGGTAATGCTTAATTATATGTTTGTATGATGTAAAAATAACGCACTATTGCATTTATTCAGAAAAAGTATCAAAATTTGAATTACGCTTTTATTTTGCCCAGATTTTAGTTACCTGACACGCCGTATGATTTTTCAATTTTATATAATCGTCATCCGATATAGTTTTCCTCTCAATATCTATGATACTGTTATTTGAAATTATAAATCGTTGTATAACATGGGCAAGCTGTGTTGGATCAAAAATACTCTAATTTGTATACTTTTTGGCCCCGTAGCCCCCTATTTAAGATTTATAAAATTCGTTTTTAATAAGAAAATGTAGCTCATGTTAAGCGTGGAATCACCACCGTTTTGAATTTTTCGAAATCGGGAGGGTAGATCTCGAGATCTCGGGGGGGCGAATATGCCCCCTGCCATATAGGGGTGCCGGGAGCCTGCCACTAATAGGGTTAAGTGATTGGTCTTGATCTTACCGTAATCAAGAGAACCAGGATGTCTTCGGACCAGCCACTATAGAAGACCTCGTAAGGAAATTTGTTGACACCGTTCTTTAGCAACAGCAGCCCACAACGCAACTGAAATAAGGGAGAACAAGTCACCGACGTACTTTTCATAAAACAACATAAAACGGTCGTAACTCGAAGGGAAAGGCCGGGATTCAGACCACTTAAGCTTCGACGTCATCTAGCTTGTGCCATTTAAATGCGTATCCGATCTATTGCGCTTGGGGAGGTGTGATTCCAAGCCGTTCAGTTGCATATTTCATATTCCCTCTCTAATGACTTTAAATTGAGAATAAGGTCATTTCAAAACTCACGGCTTTAAAAATAATGCGGTATTTTGGAACAGGCTGGCCCAAATGGCCCTGCAACCATCGTACGTTACTAATATATTCGTGTAACAACGCAGCGCACATTATTATCGATTTACAAAAACCTATATCACCGGTGATGCATCAAAACTGTATTTTGTGCAAACAAATATTGGTATCACAGCGTATTGTAGATACAAAAATGAGAAAGGAACAGACATAATTAACGTTTAGGCACCGACACACTGGTCAAATACACCGATTATCCCAAGCTACATTGCAAATGCATGCGTGACCTTTAAAAAGGAGGTACTAAGTGGTTTATAAAGGAATCAGTAGACTCAATACGACCAGCAGAGTTGTTAACGAAACAATTTTGTCACTCATCTCGTCCACATGCAAACAGATTGTTCACGAAGAACGCAATAAGACGCATGCACTTTATATTTATGTCTCCATTGATACTTGTGACGGAACACCCGTTGCACATGACAATAACCGTGAATCACCCACAGAACGTGTCGAGGTCTGATTCACAGTGTCGGAGACATAAAGGCTCGGTCTCGCAGGGCTGTGGTATAGCAGATGGTCAACTTGGCTGCGTGTTCCATGCCGCTCGCTGTGGTACCAGACGGTCTATGTCTCCAGGCTCAGCAACGAAGCAGCCTCTCAGTTTTCAGCTAAGTATTCCCACATGGGCGCAGCACCCTCAACCACCAGCTACTCTGACAACACAGCTGTCATCTACACTGGGCGTGGGCTAAGGAAACAGGTCTGTGTCTCTAAATCGCTTCTCTAGTGTCGTTGGACTTTTGGGAGAAGTCCTTGTCGGCCTTGATTGGAATGGGGTTTTAGCTCCAGCGGCAGAGAGGAGGCAGGTCGCGTCCTCAGCATGTGGCGGGGGAGCAAGCAGTGGCGTGAGAACCGAAGCATTTGCCCTTTAGGGGGCCACAGGGCAGAATTCAGGGGGAAAGGGTCATGTTCCGACCAAAGGTCTGAAAACCAATCATGTTCCCAACGGTGAACGGTATACGTTGTAAAAATTTCCTTTGCCGAGTCAAAACAGCTCTCACAGATAACTGAAAAAATTTTCGCGCCGCTTTGCGAGCGAATATCCTCCAAGTCAATATCTAAAAAATGTAATGTTTTCCTTCAGTAACTATTTACTATGACATATAAGTAATACGTCAAGTTCGTTGCTTATAGTTCAAATGTTTAGTGACAAAAAACTAAGCGTGACGGGATAACGGTGGGTGTTGGATTTGGTAGTGCGTAGTTTAGGCGAAACTAGCTTTAAAGACCCAATTATATAATTTAGGCTAACAAAAACATGCAGCTGAACAAATATTATCATACAAGCTATACCGTATATGGCTTACTCAACATCGACAGACGAACGTCGCACCTCGGGGCTCGGGCCCGCCAAATATCTCGGATTCATATTAACTTGAAGTTTATAGGGTGGCCTCTGATTCATTTGCGCTTCCCTATAGTGCTTTTTAAGGGAATAACAAGTAAGTACCATAAGTTTTGATTTTGTGTTTAACAGACTATACGGACAGAAAATCGGCGCCTTGGGCTGAAATTAGAACTGTGCGAAAATTGGATTCGGATTCGTTCCATTTCTTAACAAATTATCGACCAAAAAGCAGGGTCTCACGCGGTCTGAAATCCATAGTAACCCAGCCCCCACTGCCCGTCAGATATATGCATGGGCGGATCCAGAACGGGTGGCTTGGGTCAGTTTGGAGGCAGGGGTAATCCATAAAAGTTTCGCACGAATCTGAAAACTCGTCGGATTTCGCTTACAGTGTATGTGTAACTGTAACTTTAACTGTAACTTATGCATCAGTAACTGATTAAAACAAATCCTTAGTACAAGTTGCTTAGATGTCGTATTATCTCAGGAAATGTGTCAAATTTGCGCCAATATGGGGTGTTTTTTGGGGGGCACGGCCCTGTGATGCCCTTGCATCCGCCCATGCTCCATGGATATATGGTAATACTTTTTCGCCCTGGGATAACTCTGGGGGAGAAGTTCAATACTTTTGTTAGATCCTCTCCAAATTTGTGCTCGTTCTGTTCCCGTAAACAGTTAAACAATAGGTCTGACGTTGGAAAGGGCCACAAGCGTCTCGGGACGCAACGCTATCTCGGAGAGGTTGTGTTCGGTAACGTAGGTCAGGATTTTCCCGCTCAGTCTGCACCGGCAGGATGACAAAGCAGAACCAAAACTCATTAGACTAGGCACGGCGACCCAATAATGAAATCAACGCTGTGCTAAACACGCGGTTGAGGCGATTTCATTAGAGCCTGTTTTGAGAGTGGCATCGCTAGATGATTCCGTCGGGGTGAATGACGGAACGTACAATGACTTGTTCTCATCGTAAGGGAGCACAGTGAAAGCATTGAATCATTGGGTAGGATGAAACACCGACTTAATGAGGATGAATGAATGAACGAAGGAATCAATGAATAAAACATTGAAATAATAGAATCCGAGCTGCTTTCGGCATCAACCAATGGGAACCTTAGTGCGAGTAGAACTACAAGAAAATGCATTAAAACAGGCTGTTTGGCATCCCAGCTACCGCAGAATGTACGGGGCAAGCGTGCTGAGCAGTTCCGCGGTAAACCTGTACCTGTAACCAGACAATCCCAGCCATGACGTCTCTTTGCCGGTGCGGTTGCGGTGGCCACGACAAGAGTGGACCCACTGGCAGTGGCTGCGGTGACAGAGGCATTCAGTGTGTCGAGACCGGACTGACCGCCGCTCGCGACGCGGCGACAGCAGGACATCGACAAGTGACGACATCTGAGCCCGTCCCTACCCTCTCCATGCCTCTGCCGCCCCATTCTGTCCCTCACTTGGCTACGCACTCAGTCACTCCCCTGTCCGGTCCACATGTTGTCAAGCCGACATCACGGATCGCCTCCTCACTTGTGCCCTGTCTTCTATCCAATTATGCGGCCCTCAGAACGGCGTCGGAACCATGTGTGCCGGAGGGGCTCAGAACCCCCCAACAGCGGACACGCGGGAGTGACTCTGAAAGCGGCGATCAGCTGACTGCGGACCCGGCGCTGTCGCTTAACGCTAGAGCGGCTGCGGCTGGGGCTGACACTGGGGCTGCGGCTGGGGCTGGGGCTGAGACTGGTGCTGCGGCTGGGGCTGGGGCTGAGCTAGGACCTGTGCTGGCCTGCTGCCGTCATGTGGAGAGCCTGCCGTCATGTGGACTGCTGCCAGGGATACCCTGGAGACAAGACGCTATGTGGAGATATGTCCTGGAGAAGGCAGGTGAGAAGCTTTCAGGAAGAAACGTCCGTGTTGTTCTGAACTGGAGATTATTTATTTTGAAGAAGGACTTCAAAGTATAGATTCTAGCCAATTTGACAATATAAAAATTCAAAATCACTTTGAAAATAAAGTTTGCCGTGATTATAGAATGTGTGTACTGCAATCGGCGAATATAACTTCCTCCTTTGTTAATTGACCGAATACAAATTTGTTTTGTTAAAGGGAATAGTTCACCTTTAACATTGGGTTTGAGTTGAGATAGCCAAGTTGTGGCCATGCTCGAAATGACTTTGACGCTTTCCATTTTCAAAGAAACATCTTATTATTTAATATTCAGTCCTAAAGTCGAGCCGGGTATACCGGTAACTCCAAATCGCTGATTGGCTTGATTTGCTGATAGACGCATGATTTGTACGTATAAATGACGAAAGACTTTTGGGAAAAGTGTTTGATGAAACGCAATAGTGCTGGACTGGACAAAACATATTGTATCAGTACCTATTCCGCTGGATTGCAAGAAAACACTTTGTGAGGATTTAATCGTGATTTTGCATGCTTAAATCGTTATAAACTTATTATCAGCAACATCTATTCTCAGCGAAGTTATTCAGACGTACCCTAGTCTTACAGATGGGCCGAAATCCGTTTTCATCCACTCGATTGCTTTTTTGCGTGCATTGTTTCAGGAATAACTCCAGTTTCACTACTGATATGCAAAAGAACACTGAAAATTTGTCGTAAATATATACATGGTTATAAGGCAAGTTGAAATATTAACACAAACTAACACAACTTCAACACGTCCATAGATAACCTACGGGAAACTTCTTCTTGGATACACAAATACCGCAAAGAATTATTTTGTATTCTCTGCGACTTGTTTGATCTATATGACCTTCGCCTGGCGACTATGCCAAATAATATGAATAAGCACGTGATTTGACTTCGAATTTAATCTCCGTGGTTCTAAAAGCGTGCACACGCACCTTCGACACAGTTATTAGCAAGTACTGTCCTTGTATGCGCCACGATCCTCAAATCGATGACGTTTTGATGAACATACGTACTTCTAAAACAAGCTGATTTCGCATTACTTTGAGGAAAAAAATATGAAATATCACCAAATAATTGACATTTTAATTTGCTTTTTCCGAGTAAATATAGCTTTCTTTGACTTACTAGTAATATGATACTTAATTTCTTGCTTCTTTTCATCATTTCTGAGCTTTTTCTCATTTTTTTCAAGGTGAACTATTCCCTTTAATTGGTAGATTATGTATCAATCCCATGAAATGTAAGCACACTCGCATACGATCAGACTTATACTTGATTCCAGTGGAATCGAATCCAATTCCGGAATCGACTCAGTTTGTACTGGAATCGGAATCAGACTCGACTCCACTGGTATATGCGTGGAATTAGAATAAGGAGGAATCAATCCTTTGAATGAAATGATGGAATCGATATCGTAGTACCTATATGATAGTATGGATATGATAGTGTGGATATGATAGTATGGATATAGTATGTCGATATGATATGATATGATATGATAGTATGGATCGTAGTATGTATATCATACTGATAGTATATGATATATTCCAAGAAATACATTACTGATAAAGGAGACATTATTACAATTAAATTGCTATGGAAACATGAATAATTGAGGTCATAACAAGTTTATGATACAAAATTGTCTGTGTGATGCGTATTGAGTCAATTCGTTCAGTTTAGCATACCGTCAAACTAGTTACTCAATCTGGCAGCATCATGGGTCACAGGCCGGTCTGCGCATGCGCTGTGATGGGCTAGAATTGATTCGCGTGTCCATTGCGTTGGGCGAGTCCATTGTGCGTCCATTGCGGTGAGTTCATTGGGCGAGTCCATTGCGTTTAATAGCGCACACGCCACAGAATGTTTCGGAATAATTATGATTCATTTGCAAAGATTCAGCCTTTGGAGATCATAACTGATCTTTTAATACTTATCTTGCTAATTACCACCAAACCGCAATTGTTGCAGCATATTACAAAATTCGGAGGGATATTAAACATAAAACGCATATACAAATTGTCTAGCTAGGGAATGAGTCGTCGTAACTTTTCAAAGCATTTTAAAATGTTTTTAAATGTAGCCCTGTAGCTCAGTGGGAGAGCGCTGGTCTTCTGACCTATCCCAGTAGTGGGAGCCTGGGTTCGAGTCGCTTCGGCGCTCGCTATTTGCTCCTGACTGGGATGGCCTGCGGCCGTGGCAGCGGTCGCACTCAAGCCAGGTGACGTCAGCGAGCGGGCCGGACCGGTGTCCAGTATTATATATTATAATATATATAATAATATATATTATATATATCGGGCACGTAAACTTTCGTCTAATTATGCGACACAAAGGAATTGTACGATTCGGGTGTGGGGTCAGGGCCTGCGCAACAAGCTCCTGCTTAGTGGGTCCTGACCTCGGAAATCCATCCATACAAAACATTCGGACTAAATTTCTTAAAAAAATGCTTTGCACGCTTATCCTTCGTGAAAACGGTTAATAGCTAGGTACTTAAAGCGATTTCGTTCGTATTTGTTAAAATCACTTTGATTATGAATTATGTTTTCCTGGAGGAAATATATTCCTTTGAGCATGAATAGCTAAAGCAAAGCTTGACGATGGTTTGGTGCCGATCGAGGGTCAATAAAATGCTCAGTAGTTCTACTTATTTAAGTGGAGACATAATGTACGTCGCTTATGACCATGTTATGTTTATTTTACCGTACATTCCAGAATATTTTCATCTTTTTCAGGACATTTATTTTCTGTGAATTATTGGTATTCAAAATAGCAGCTTGAAATATGCCCATGCATCACATGGTTAAAAAAGACCTTAATATATTATATTGCTTTAACCTTCGGTTGACTTTCACATTTTTAAGCTGTTACGATTTGCAGCACAGACCAGTTTTTCAACAAAGTTTATGTTATTTTGTAATATGTTAAATGTGGCTATTTGTGTCACTCGAGTATCGTTTGTACAAAAAGTTAAAAATATGGAGCGCTTTTTATGCAGAACGTAATAAGATTGGAATCAATGGAATCAGATTTGAAATCAAGCTTTTTAGGTGCCCTGTAATCGGATTCGGAATCTATTCCTCTAGTAAATATATTTTGGAATCGGAATCGGAATCGGACCCAGCTGGCTTGGCATGAAATCGTAATCGATTCCGCTGGAGCGGAATCAAGCACAAGTCTGCATACGATACACCATCGTCACTATATCACATTCAGTGGGTAGCATATGATGACCTGTTGATCATCTCATAACCTGTCTGACGTCTTCTCTACAGAGGCGGTGACCTATGTCTGACGTCTTCTCTACAGAGGCGTTGACCTGTGTCTGACGTCTTCTCTACAGAGGCGGTGACCTGTGTCTGACGAGGCGGTGACCTGTGTCTGACGTCCTTCTCTACAGATGCGGTGACCTGTGTCTGACGTCTTCTCTACAGAGGCGGTGACCTGTGTCTGACGTCCTCTCTACAGAGGCGGTGACCTGTTTGACATCTTCTCTACAGAGCAGTGACCTGTGTTCTTGACGTCTTCTCTACAGAGGCGGTGACCTGTGTCTGACGTCTTCTCTACAGAAGCCGGTACCTGTGTCTGACGTCTTCTCTACAGAGGCGGTGACTCTTGGTGTCTGACGTCTTCTCTACAGAGGCGGTGACTCTGTGGTCGACATCTTTCTCTACAGAGGCGGTGTACGCGAGTCCTGACGTCTTCTCTACAGAAGGTGGTGACCTGTGTCTGACGTCCTTCTCTACAGAAGCGGTGACCGTGTCTGCGTCTTCTCTACAGAGGCGGTGACCTGTGTCTGACGTCTTCTCTACAGAAGGCGGTGACACTGTGCCTGAAACGTCTTCTCTACAGAGGCGGTGACCTGTGTCTGACGTCTTCTCTAACAGAGGCGGGTGACCTGTTCTGACGGGTTTCTTTACAGAGGCGGTGACCTGTGTCTGACAGTTTCTCTACAGAGGCGGTGAACCTGTGTTCTGAAGGGTTCTTTACAGAGGCGGTGACCTGTGTCTGACGGTCTTCTCTACAGAGGCGGTGAGCTGTGTCTGACAGGTTCTCTACAGAGAGCGGTGACCTTGTGTAATGACGGGTTTTCTTTACAAGCGGTGACCTGTGTCCTGACGGTTCTCTACAGAGCGGGACCTGTGTCTGACGGATTCTCTAACGGAGGCGGGTGACCTGTGTCTGACGGGTTCTTTACAGAGGCGGTGACCTGTGTCTGACAGGTTCTCTACAGAGGCGGTGACCTGTGTCTGACGGGTTCTTTACAGAGGCGGTGACCTGTGTCTGACGGGTTCTCTACAGAGGCGGTGACTTGTGTCTGACGTCTTCTCTACAGAGGTGGTGACCTGTGTCTGACGGATTCTCTACGGAGGCGGTGACCTGTGTCTGACGGATTCTCTACAGAGGCGGTGACCTCTGTCTGACGTCTTCTCTACAGAGGTGCAGTGACCTGTGTCTGACGTCATCTTCACAGAGACGGTGCCGCACCACGTTTCGCGGTGACCAGCTACAGAAACCTGGAGCTGGTGTTCAGGTCGAGTGACCCAGTATCCCGATCTGACACTCAGGGAGTGCATCGCCTCCCACACCGGACTGCCCGAGGCCAGGATTCAGGTCAGAATTCACAACTTGAACGGTCATTTTAAATTGTCTGTCTTGTCTATTGTGCAATGCGTGTTGCGCGTTATTCTCATAGCCGTTTCATACTGTATTTGAAATATTATTATAGGAGCAGAATGCATTCAAAGTATTCAGCATTGCGATAAAGTGTTTAACTGAACGAATGAAATTAAATCGAATAACTAAATGTATTAAAATAAAGGGCATGAAATTGTTTATCTTACATGAAACTGATTCTGTGAATGGATAAAGCGGAACCAAAACTCAGTTACCGGAGGCCGTTTTGAAAAAGCAAACAACGGCTCGATTTCTTTTTCAAATGCTGAACCAATTTTTACTATTAGCAAGTCTTTATTATCAACGAAATTAGTTGAAAGCTACAGCATGCTTAGTATTTTTTCCTTGGTTTTATTTTCGAGATATCGAACAGTAGTTCGCAGTTCTATGATCTTTAAACAAAATCGAGCCACGGCTCGATTTTTTTTATAATAACGGCCTCAGATCATCAACAATCCACCATCCGCCCGTCTCCCGCCATCTGGCGCAGTACGTGCGTCCGTCTCCTACCACCCGTCTGTCCGTCTCCTAGTCCTACCACCCGTCTGTCCGTCTCCTACCGCCCGTCTGTCCGTCTCCTACCGCCCGTCTGTCCGTCTCCTACCGTCCGTCTGTCCGTCACCTACCAACCCGTCTGTCGTCTCCTACCGCCCGTCTGTCCGTCTCCTACCACCCGTCTGTCCGTCTCCTACCGCCCGTCTGTCCGTCTCCTACCACCCGTCTGTTCGTCTCCTACCGCCCGTCTGTCCGTCTCCTACCGCCCGTCTGTCCGTCTCCTACCACCCGTCTGTCCGTCTCCTACCGTCCGTCTGTCCGTCTC
>VOPJ01014224.1:0-11637 GCA_014673585.1 Semibalanus balanoides
AGTTGGTTAGTTGGTTAGTTGGTTAGTTGGTTTGTTCGGTAGTATTTTCGGATGGGAGGACAAAGCAATCCAAAGGGGCCCGCAAGGAGCGTCAGGGCCCCTGCTAGGCCTGGGGTTTCCCTCTAGCGGATCCAGGGGGCGGCAGTGGCTTTAGCGTCCCCAAATCGCCTAAAATAGTTCAAATTTGACACATATTCCAATGTAGAAAGGAAATATAATAAACGTTTACAAGGGAACGTTTGATTTAAGCCGTTCAATAAGGTACAAGGAAGCCAAATCCTACCAGTTTTCCCAATTCATTGAAACTTTGTGAAATTTAGCCCCCTCCAAATCGCCTGCAGCCCACGTTCTGGATACGCCAGTGACTGGGTCACCTTCACTAAAAATAGCAACTGCAGTGACGTCGACGATGATGCACAGAGCACAGATCACGAAAATGGGGCATTTTATGACAATTTTCGTGATGTGCTCTGTGCTCTGATATGGGCAATCACTTATCATTATTGACCGCCCCCCCCCCCACGCTCAATATTTTTTGTGAAGCCATATAGGGAACCTTAACTATTTGAGCACCCACAATCATTTTGATAAAACCCTGCCCGGCGATATTTGCTGAGAGTTGTTGTACAGCTTCGTTGGCAAATACGGCAAAATGGTGAATAAGATCTTTAGATTGTGTGGCTTTATTTCACATTGAATCCATTAAATGCCAATAATCAACCTCCAAGATTGTGTAAATGTTGTATTGCAACGATTCATCCATCGGATTATACGAAAATACATGCATAAATCACCTTTCATATTTTCACTGCAGTTGTTGAGGATGACCAAAGCAACAACTGGCGGCTTCATGTCGCACTGTCGGAAGGGTATGGGATGTCGAGACTTGACGAAGCACTTATATGGCGACACTTTATGAGATGTCGAGGCCTGTAGAGGTCCCGGCAGTCCCCCTCCCTTTTAGAGTCATCTGTGTCTCCTTCCCTTCCTGTCAAGTGGGCAAGAGAGAGAGAACGACAAAAGCAACGTGCCCTAGTGGGACTTAAGTGGCCCAAAAGCCATAGGTAGGTATCGCTGGCCCATACTGGTTGTATCCAACGACCACTTCAGCATGCAAACCACTCTCTTTGAACTTTTTACTTCATGTGTACTTCTTTCCTGACGTGCCTACCGAGCGGACGTGCCAACTGAGCTCCGAGACAGACAATATTAGCGCATCACGCAGGGAGTATTGTGTATATTTTTTGTTATTCAGTTGGTTCTTTATAATCAAGAAGGAAGCATACTGTGGTGAGTGATATGAGAAGTAATGTTATGTACGTAAGCATTAAAGCTAGGACTGTAGTACTTGATTCGTTCATAATTTAGTTTTAGTTTGATTGATTTATTTTGTTAGTCTTTTTATAGTTTGAATTATTATGGAGGCTCAGGTATGGATCTGCCGAGATTGAGAAGTTAGTCCCATAGAGGCAGGTGAAGAAGGAAACTGGCTACCTTGTTGATGAAATTAAAACCTTAAGAACTGAACAAAAAAAAAGTCAGTGATATGATTAGAAAAAACTGAAAACTGAATAATAGAAAATGGTGGGAGAGAGGTATCTAAAGGTGGATAGGAATTGACAACTGCAAGCAGTATACCCGCAAAACTCACTCTATCGGCCTCCAGGTGGGGCCTCCCTAGGCAGGGAGGGGGAGAGCTCCCGGTGAATACAAGGTAAACTGTTACTTGAAGTAAGTCCGAAAAGAGAAAACTCAACCATAGATTTGAAGGGAGGAAATAGAGGCGTCCATAGACTACAGGAACAAAAGAGGGTCCATTGTGCAGCGGTCCAGGACCATGATGATCGTGGATGCGGTGTACTGAGGCGCAAAATAGTGATAAGGAACGACGGGTGGTCAGCTGGGAGAACAAAATCGAGTGAGGCATGCCGAGAAGCGTATAACTGGGAATAAGAGAGCGATAAGAAAGTTGGTCATTAGCATGAAGCGGCTAGGCTGGGATTGCGAAGAATGAGTGGGATCATATGAAAAAAAAGAGGTTTTTTTAAAACCTATGAACCCTATTTCCCCCATAGCTAGGGGAACAACGGTAATACTTATGGCCACGAGACAGTGGCAGCAAAGAGAAATATAGCCGCATGCCAAACTGGTTACTACAGAAATGAGATCAGGACCACTCTGGATTCAACAAGCAACCTCGAAGTCAACCCAGCACACACCAGTACAAGCACACGCACACAACCGAGCCATGGCGCTCCACCAAGACAACAATCCACAAAGTTCAGCACTCACAAGACACCAGCCTGGAACGAGTATGTGGTGCCCTCATACCGGTCAGACCCGGGCAGTCAATAAGAGGAAATGGACTGCACTGATGATTTAATAAATCCAAGCTGATTTGATGCTAGTCCCGAGCGATGCTCGAAAAGTATGATTTACAAGCACATCTTGTACTACATGCAAGTATAAGTGCAAAATTATCACACTAAAACATAACTATAAATACAAATAAGTAAAATAAGTGATTAATATACAATTACAAATTATAATACAATACATAATCTTTCAACATATTCTAATTACTTGTAGAATGAGATTATTTTGACACGCTGAGTGATGCGAGCATGCAGGTATGACCTTAAATCATTGAGCTGTGGACAAAGGACAGTGACTGGTCCAATAGGTGGAGAAATGGTAAAAAAGCGTCCGTCGGGTGTTCGAAGCCACAGGACCGGGGCACCGGTTTTCGGTTGGAGGGGCATATTTTTGCGAAAAGGGGCCCTGCGCCCAAACGAGCACAACACACCCAGATGCATGGCCTGGATCGTCTCTTGGGGAAATAGAACCTCATCTTTTGCCGTGTCAGGAGAGTCAGCGGGAGTTCGTATGCGAACGTAACTATTTAAAAAAAAAAAACACATCTTTCCATGTAACGTCAGTGGCCGAAAAGGGCACCGTTGTCGGTTGCATTGGACAAGTAAGAGGCGATGTTAAGCTGCCCCTCTTGCCCCAGATGCACACACCTGCACTCTGCAGTCGACGCAAAACAAAAAACGCATTTGATACGCAATAATAATATTTACCTTTTAACGGGGTTCCTTCGTGACTCCTTCAGAGGATATGTTGTTTCGGAAAAGGACGTGATTGTTTCCGATGTGTTATGGGAGAATATAAAAAAGATGATATATTACCCTGATAAAGAGAGACGATAGACTATTTCAAACTTTTTTTTCTCGAATAAGGTTTGGTATACTGGGACAAAATTTTAAGTACAAGATCATAAAAGCGCATAAAAAGTGTGCACTTAAGCACCTTTCCCTCTTTTTGGGGATTTAGGGTAAGTATAGTAATATTTTTGCAGGAACTACAAGACAGAGCATTAAATTTGCTACAATTACTCTGCTCAGCAAATACAAATTGTGTTTTGCAAATTCAAAGTGCACACATTATGTGCACTTTATGATCTTGTTCTTTGAGTTAAGCATTTTGTTAAATAAATTACACATTGTATGAAACAATTATTAGTGACCTATTGATCCCTGGGAGTAAATTGTGATTGCTTAAGTTTTAACCCGCGCACCGACTCTGAGCCAACTTCGAACCGACGGGGGGATAACCGTCCCCCAGATATCTAGAAAACTACGCAACGTAGCGAAAAGCGGAACACGGCGTGAGGTAGGCCGTGACGAGTACTAGAGAAAATACTGAGACTATTTTTTGATCAGGTCTATATTAAGGTCACCAAAGGTCAAAACAGGTCAAATTTTTCCATATTTCGAGTAAATTGAGCATTGCTTCACATAATCCGGGCTAGCTCAGTAACTAACAAAGCTAGGAGCGATCCGAAAAAAGCAATGCAATGCGCTTGAAACATTCTTTCGCCAGCATTTCCTCAGATTTGTAATAGAGTCAATAGTTAAGGCTACACAGGTCAGCAAAGGTAAAAATGCTTAATTTTACTGAAAAAGTTTTTTGCTAATTACTTTTTTAGTACAACAGATAGGTTAGCAATTTCGCCACCATTGTGTTTCTCACATCACGGCGCATCGATGCACATATCGTATGATATAGCTAGGTCAAACTAAAAAAATGAAACCTACCTGACCTGAGGTCATGTCAAGGTCAAGTCAATTTTATGTCAATCGATGGAGGTCGACAAGAGAAACAGAATGGTGAAAACCTCAGCACTCTACCTACCTAGAAAGATGAGTTATCTGTCAAAAACACTTGAACTGGGGCACATTGATTTGACCTTAGAGAGTTCACGGAAATAAAAATACAACATGCAATTTTCTGCTTACTTCAAAATAGTGAAAGGATGAAAACTGACCACATTTAGCAAGGTTTGTTCCGATTGTGCGCATTCAATTTTCCTTCCATAGCCTTATAGTCACAAAATTGAACAGACCTCAGGTCACCGAATATAAAATCCGAAGATATTACAACTAAGATACACGAGCTTATCACACAAATGTGAGTTTCAAAACTGTTTGTTCACCACTGTGGCTTTCGGCAAGAATGTCAAACTTACATAAAGAAAAAAAACAATTGAAAAAAAAAAACTTTGAAAAAAAAAAAAGATCAGGTCATTTAATGTTGACCTACAAGCGTGATCTGAAAGTTAGGAAGTCCAAAATTCTAAAGTGTGCGTAATTGATGCCACAGCTATGCATAGAAATTTTGCGGCGCTTCGCGCCGCCATTTTTCGCCTAGTCCTGAAAACCCTGTGGGGGGCGATATCCGCCCCCCCGTCACGGTCGAGGGTTAACCCGCGCGGCGAGGGGGGTAAATATTACCCCCCCCCTCCCGATTTCCGCAATAACTTGAAAACTGTAACAGTATAACGATGTCAAAGTTTCAGTAACCTTATCCAACATAAGTTTGACGTCTCCTAAAAAACAAAATTGATATTCAAACTTTGGAATATGACGCTTTTTATGACGTCATTTTGCAATTTTGGGCTGAATAACGATAACTGTTTGATGCATCGTATAAAACATAGCGTTAATGCAATTTGCAAACGCAAAAAAAGTATGAGAACGAAATTTTAATTATCTGACAAAATGACAATTTTCGATTTCCAAAAAATTGGGGTCATGACCCATTGGGTGCAAGACCCAAAACATTGAAAGGTGCAAGACCCCCCCCCCCCCAAAATCCAAAAAAAGTTTTTTTTCAAGGTATTAAAAAACCGAATTTTATATAAGAGAACAAGTGTAATAAATACCAAAACCAAAATTTTCAGAAGTAATATGCTTCATTTTTCAGTGACTGATTCCTCCAAAGCATAAGTAGGTAATGACGTCATTTTTTTCAAAATAACGTTTTTTTTTTAAACCTTTTTGACCTGATACAGATATATAAAATATAAAGATCATTATACAGCGTTACCGCTGCTGACCACCGCGCGGTGCAGTATACGGCGCTACGGCTATGACCACCGCGCGGTGCAGTATAGGCGTTACGCTACTGACCACCGCGGTGTGCAGTAACAGCGCTAAACGCTACGACCATTGCGCGGTGAGTATCAGCGTTACGCTGCTGACCACCGCGCGCGGTGGCAAGCATACGCTACGCTGCTGACCACCGCGCGGTGCAGTACAGCCGTTACGCTACTGACCACCGCGCGGTGCAGCATCAGCCGCTACGCTGCTGACCACCGCCGCGGTGCAGTATATGGTGTTACGCTACTGACCACCGCGCGTGCAGCATCAGGTTACGCTGCTGACCACCGCGCGGTGCAGTATAGCGCTACGCTACTGACCACCGCGCGGTCAGTATCAGCGTTACGTCTACTCGACCACGGCGTGCAAGCATCAGCGCTAACGCTACTGCACCGCGCGTGCAGTATAAGGTGTAGGCTACTGACCACTGCGCGGTGCAGTATCAGCGTTACGCTGCTGACCACACACTGCGTGCAGTATCAGCCGCTACGCTACTGACCCCGCGGTTGCAGTAATCAAGCGTTACGCTTTTTAAAAACTTTTTGACCACCGCGCGGTGCAGCATTCAGCGCTACGCTACTGACCACGCGCGTGGCAGTATAGGTGTTTAGGCTACTGAACCACTGCGCGGTCAGCATCAGCGCTAACGCTAACTGACCAACCGCGCGCCGTGCAGTATAGGTGTTAGCTATGACCACTGCGGGTGCAGTATCAGCGTTACGGCTGCTTGACCAACCGCGCGGTGCAGTATCAGCGCTAACGCTACTGACCACCGCGCGGTGCAGTATCAGCGGTTACGCTTACTTGACCACACGCGCGGTGCGAGCATCAGCCTATGCTACTGACCACCGCGCGTGCAGTATAGTTAGGCTACTGACCACTGCGCGGTGGCAGTATCAGCGTTTACGCTGCTGACCACCGGCGCGGTGCAGTATCAGCGTACGCCTACTGACCACCAGGCGTGCAGTATCACGTTACGCTACTGACCACCGGCGCGTGCAAGCATCAGCTACGCTACTGACCACCGCGCGTGCAGTATAGGTGTTAGGCTACTGAACCACGCGCGGTGCAGCATCAGCGAATACGCTATCTGACCAACCGCGCGGTGCAGTATAGGCGTTAGGCTACTGACCACCGCGCGGTGCAGTATCAGCGTTACGCTACTGACCACCGGCGCGTTGCAGTATAGGCGTTAGGCACTGACCACCGCGCGGTGCAGCATTCAGCGTTACGCTGCTGACGCACCGCGCGTGCAGTATCTAGCGTTTAACGCTTCTGACCACCGCGCGGTGCAGTATCAGCGTTACGCTGCTGACCACTGCGCGGTGCAGTATCAGCGCTACGCTTCTGACCACCGCGCGGTGCAGTATAGGTGTTACGCTGCTGACCACCGCGTGGTGCAGTATCAGCGTTACGCTACTGACCACCGCGCGGTGCAGTATCAGCGTTACGCTGTTCACTACCGTGCAGGCATTCCAGCGACTGCCTGCTGCCGCGCTGCGCCCACTGCCGCGGGTCCGCCGGGCCGCCTGGACTGGCGTCTACGAGGAGTTCTCAGTACCACCGGGCTGGGATGATTGGGAGGGGAGGGGGAGGGGAGGGGGTAGACGGACTGGGCCGCCAGCGCTGGTGAAGGCCGGCTCGGGAACACAAATAGGCCTCCTCACCGCCGCCGCTGCTGCTGCTGCTTCAGCACTGTCAGGCGCATACAAGCTTTGTGTTTACCTCCAGCCAAGCCAGTGGCAGCGACGGCGGCGGCTGGCGACCGGTCGAGGAGGCAGGTCAAGGGTCATGCCAGACGGGTCACGGGGTAGACGGCTGGGCGCGACCGTTTCTGATCCAGTCGGTGATCTCTGTGGACTCGAGAGACCTCGATCTCATCTCGGTCCACTTGAGGCGTTCAGAGTGAGTGGCTCTGGCCTGCGGTCACGTGGTAGGATTGTAACTGTGTCGGCTGAGGTGGTCTATGATGACGTCATGGCCTATGACGTCATCAGGGCTTAGTGCGTCACGTGGGCAGCGGGGAGGGATGTATCGGCAGAGAGGACAGGTAGCTGGGTTGGCCGGTTTGCTTTGATTTGGTTTCGTTTGGTGTTGTTTGGTTCGTTTTGACTTGGTCTGGAAAGTGTCGCCTGTCATGTCGGAAACGAACCATCGCTTCCACGACCTAGTGATGCTCGAATGAAGATCGATCGAAACGGGAAGCGAAGGTGGATAAGTATAATACTTATCCACCTTCGCTTCCCAGTATTGGACAGGTTATGACTGCTAATGAGGCTAACGAGTACCGCATCTGACCTTTGTGACATCTGCTCATGTGCCGTTATAGTCACAGAAGGCAGAGAGCAGAGACAGCGAATCTGGTGAAGTTTCTAATGATCGAATTATATATCCTATGTCTAGAAATGGCTAACTCGCTAATCGCTTAGAAACGGCTAAGATTCAACTTTAACTACAGCAAAGTACAAAAGGAAATGTTTTCCTGTTTGATTCAGCACACCTGGAAATTGGAATGTTATTTTCAGTGCTGACAAGCGACATATGTAGCGACATTCGCTACGTGAAAGGTGCGGCCTTTAGCCGGTCTTAGCCAAGGTACGTGTCGGCATCCTCCTACGAAGCCAACCAAACCACATGTCTAACTTTACATCTACTAGTTCACATTTTGCTCAGTCACAGTCAGGGTCAAGCTCATACAGTCACACACACTTTAGCTTGACTATCACACACACATAGTCCGTATAACTTCATTACACACGCCAATTGTATATCATGAAAACAAACAACGAAAAAACAAGTCACGGATTAGCTTTAATCCCTGTCCATCCCGACCCACTAAAATGCATTGAGCTTTACCCCAGACAAAACGACTTTATGTTAATCTGGTTTGCCTTACATTAAAACAACAGCCGATCTTTCCTCGCGTCCTTCCACTTCTCGAGAGAGTCTCAGTGTTATCATTTACAGGCCACTGTGCCTACGCCTGTGCGATTACTGTGATTATGTGAAAACAGTTGAACACCTCCTCCACAGGCCGCTTGTCTGTCACAAGCATGCAAGACAGTGCCTATGCTTCGTGCAACACTCATGGAGTCCGCAACCCGAGACAAAACGATCACCCGTGGTTCACCGAGCGATAGCACAGTACCTATTGTACTCTACCTCGTGGGGTGCGCATGGTCTGTAACGTACACCTCTTTGGATCTGCAGGATCTTAACTGCCAGCACGATGAATACTCGACCAGCTGTTTCTTTGATGTCGTCAGTGCGAAATCAATTCAAGTTTAATTCGTCTTTATCACAGCTCAAGCGACGCAATGGCTTGGCACCAGACTTTTAACATTCAGAACCATTCGTAAACCCCACTCCCGTTCGATTCAGGCGAAATTCAGCAATCACGCTTCCGTATTTGTCTGGTCAATGTTCACCCCCCCGCGCCCAATCAATTCATAACCTGCGTTTCATCAAGCCTCCGTGCGTGACTAGCATGGTCATCGCGATCGCTTCCCGACAGCAGATCTTGGCCACGGTCGCAGCCCAGCCACGCAGGAGGCCCTCCCGCTGCGCGTCCGGCCGGCTGCCACCAGCCCGCCAGCCAGGCGGTCGGGTGGCTGAGCGACCGAGCGACCGGACAGCAGCTGGCAACGTGCCAAGCGAGGCAGCGGCGGCGGGCGACGGCGGGCGGTGGTGGCGGCCGAGCCGACCGACCCGGTCCTCCCTCCCAGCACGGTCTCAACCGACCACGTGGCACCGCAGGGCAGGCGCCGAGCGCCGCTGAGTCGGCGAGGAAAGAACGACGCCACACACTGCCTCCAGCGAGGAACAGAGCACGGAACCAGAGTGTTTCATGGGTGCCTAAACCCCAAGCCCAGCCCAGCCGAAGCCCATGAACACCTAGCCCAGACCCAGACCAGACCTTTCAAATCATAATATGAGGAAAGGGGGCCATGCCCGGTTCCGGGCCCCATTTCATAATTAAGCAGATAATTTATTTTCACAACAATGTGGGGCAAAACCAATATTATTCTTTCCTAAACAAGCTTTTTTTAAACCTTGAGCATCTAAAAAAATGCTCTCAAAATCAACGGAGATAAACTAAATCCAGGCGCATCCTGTGATTGCTTGACCTAGACATATGTGAGCCTTTGACATTCCAGAACATACCACGTAATCACCTATTTCGCTGTCACACCTATTTGCACTACTGGCCAACTCCATCAGACTTTGGAGATAGTGCGCGACCACACCTGATCACTGGATTTTCAATCTTTCATCTACCAACTGCTACGTAAAACAGATCTCGGTAATTTACCAATCCAGATATTAGTAGCTCATCCTCGAGGTATTTGATTCAATTCGCCCATCAGCACTATGTAATTGTTTGCCTAGCATGGCGTACCCCTTTCACATCCCCGAATCTTTCATCAACATATTTGACCTGCTTACACCATCGACCCACCCCCTCAATTCTCGGGCTCGGTCAAGAAAACTATAACCAAGCTTTCAACACGGTCATCTCATTGTGGCCCATGACTGACAAACAATGGTCATCCGAGCAGCGCATTGCCCACTCCAGTACCATGCACCGGAAACATCTGAAATCCCCATGCATTTACCAGGCCCCAGACAAATTCGGAAAGAAGGAATTCCAGTTTGGCGCCAACCCATGGGCTTGACCCCCAGCCATTACAACTACGACTCCTATAATCGCAACGTGTCAACCCAGTCATCCAGTTCCATATTCCGTCCGCTTGCGGATATGGTGACGATGTGCGGCAGATAACCACGAATAGTGGCCCGGGAGCGGCTCTTCGGCTGCCTGACGTTGGAAACATACAGTATTCACTGTTTCGTAACAAATCGTTAGTTGCAAACATTTCAGAAAAATGCATTAAGCCAGATGGAGAGACAGCAAGCTGATGGAAACAGTTTTGCAGACCATGGCCGTCAGTGCCTTACCTCTGAAGCGCCGCCATGCTGGATATCCTCCGTTGTCAAACACTCTCCTCTACACGCTCTTTCCTGAGGTAAGCTCTAATACTCCACGCTCCAGAAATCGATCGCAAACTGACACCACTTCGCTGTCCCCTCTCGCGCACACCGGCTGTGGTGGTTCTCCGCTGGTCCGTTCCTACGCAGCTGTGCGTTCACCGGTACGGTAACTATGGCACACACCTGTCCTGCGACACACCGGCTACCATGCGACACCGTCCTGCGACACAGCGGCTACCGTGCGACACTGTCCTGCGACACACCGGCTACCGTGCGACACCGTACTGCGACACAGCGGCTACCGTGCGACACTGTCCTGCGACACACCGGCTACCGAGCGGCACTGTCCTGCGACACACCAGCTATACCGGGCGACACTGTCCTGCGACACACCGGCTACCGGGCGGCACTGCCCAGAGACGCACCAGCTCTCATGCGGCATCGTACCCTACTCTCACCTTACACTCACGCTTCTCACCCCTGTCCTGCCCTGCCCCGCCGGCCCCAGGGCCAGGGTACCGCCACCGCGCCGGCCCCTCCTGCCCTCGGCGTGCGATTGCACGGGGAGAGGGGGAGGAGGGGAGGAGGGGGGAGCCGACCGCCGAGCTCGAGGGGGTCGGATCCGGTGTCTGGCTGGCGTCTGTTATCTCTGCCCTAAGGTGAGCAGGCGGACATGACTAGACCTCGGAGCGCCTTACATGATGTTCTTGGGTACCGAAAAATGTATTGTTTCAGTTTAATTTGTCGCAGGGTAGCCGGTGTTTCGCAGGACAGCATTTTTCATCTCTATCAAGCAATTCATTAAAAAATGCATTTAAATTAAACAGAAATTCAATACAAAATTATCATATGAATATGCATTCTAACGATACTATTAATATCACGGATCACCTCCTGTACAAATGGGAGTGTAAAAGTAAAATAAGTTTGCTACGGATACATGTGGCAGAGTTACTAAATGTGTGGAACCTGGAAAGTGTCGATAGATATATTACTATGCTTAAATTCAGCAATGCCTACAATTTTGCTTTTATGTAGCAATGCTAGGAATGCAAATGTTTTATTCACTTAAAAAAAAAGATTTTTACATTTTATTTCATTTATTAAACAACATATAATGCATCGATCTTGTTATCGCTGGCTTTGGCAATGTCTTTTTCCTACATAAGCTTTAGATTGTATCTATTTTGTCACCGTCTTT
>VOPJ01014225.1:0-12379 GCA_014673585.1 Semibalanus balanoides
TATATATATATATATATATATATATATATAATACACTTACACATACACCGTTAAAAATTCAGCAGACCTGAACGGTGTTGAGATTGTTAATTCACTGGAGAGTAAAGACACTTTAAGACTTTTGGGAAAAGCCATCCCAGAAACATCTGTTGGTGAAAGTCGACACACCCAGCAGCAGACAGATCCGATTGAGTTTCATGAGTTTTGCTCTGACGACAAAATGATTCGTAGAACAATCTCAAATATCTCGAATGTTACATCTTTTTCAGCTAGAACATCCACAGACTAATCAGACATTAAATCTGAACAAATACGTTGATACTTAATCTCAAGCTAGAATTAACCTAGTCATAAAAACTTGACCCTTAGTAAGCGCATCACAACCATTTTCCACCTTTTTCTCGCCTGCTCTAAGCTCGTGCCTTCCGTGGGAATGGCGCGTGGCGACCCCACCGGAGGCGGGGCGGGCTCGGCTCTAACCGCTGCGGTGCGGCCGTGCTCACCTCACAGGCCCACCACCGCGGCCCGCCCCCTCATTATCCCGTTAGCTAATGAAGAGATTACCAAGAGTCGGCACACGAGTCTGGGTGGGAAGGGGGAGGGGTGGTATTCAATGAGAGGTCCACACGTGCTCCCTGACCCGCGCCCTGCCGTCTGTCGCACGCGGCAGGTGCCGGCACGACGTGGCGCGCGCCGCACGTGATACGGTGTGCGAGGCTGGGCCGCGGTGGATTGGCCTGACACTATAGACTGGGCTGCTGTGGATTGGCCTGACATTATAGACTGGGCCGCGGTGGACTGGCCTGACACTACAGACTGGGCCGCGGTGGATTGACCTGACATTACAGACTGGGCTGCGGTGGATTGGCCCAACACTACAGACTGGGCCGCGGTGGATTGGCCTGACACTATAGACTGGGCCGCGGTGGATTGACCTGACACTACAGACTGGGCCGCGGTGGATTGACCTGACACTACAGACTGGGCTGCGGTGGATTGGCCCAACACTACAGACTGGGCCGCGGTGGATTGACCTGACACTATAGACTGGGCCGCGGTGGATTGGCCTGACACTATAGCCTAGGTACAGCGATACGCCGAATGGTGACCAGTTATAAAGTTAGTACCAGCGTGAATTCTCGGGAACCATTCCAGGCAGCGCAAATAGGTATATTTTTTATAAATTTAGTCCGAATATTTTGTATGGATGGCTTTCCGAGGTCAAGACCCGCGCTAAGCAGAGCTTGTTGCACTGGTCCTGACCTCACCACCCGATCGCGCAATTCCTGTTGGCCGGCAGAATTTAGAGACGAAAGTTTTACGTCCCCGACATACCTAGACATATCTATCAAAGAAGCTTTATCTTTATCACTGAGCTTTATCACTATCAAACAAGTCTATCAAAGAGCTTTACAAAACAGACGTTTTTGAATGACATATTTAAAGCGAATGAAATATCCAATAGTTAGCAGTAAACATTAGACGTGCAAATAACAAAACTTGTTCTATGAAGACGAAACATTTACATTACATTACATTTGAGTGAAAGGAAATATTCCTTAACATTAACGCCCACGTTGTGATTTTAGCCGCAGGCCCTATAAATAACCCTGAAGACCGATTTATACGCTCCATCAATCACTGAGTCCACTCATCTGACGCAGGCAACAGCTATATTAAAATACGTCCGTCACGTCCGGACCCAGAAATGGCACGACGTCAGGGCATCTCTCAGCAGGCCGCCGGCCGTGTAACAACACGAGAGTGCCAGCCAGCCGTCCAGCTGCACGGGTCTGGAGCGACGGCACCGATGTGCCCGCCAGGCACGGGTGGAGAACCAACCAGGCAAGGGTGGGGAACGGCACCAATGTGCCAACCAGGTACGGGTGAGCAGAACGGCACCAATGTGCAAGCCAGGCACGGGTGGGGAACGGCACCAATGCACCAACCAACCAGGCCGGGGAACGGCACCAATGTGCCAGCCAGGCTCGGGTGGAGAACGGCACCAACCAGGCACGGATGGGGAACGGCACCAACCAGGCTCGGATGGGGAACGGCACCAATGTGCCAGCCATGTGCGCTGCACGGTGGTCGGGGACTATTCGGTCGCTTGAGTCCGCTGAAGTCGCCACCGTCCCTGTATGGGCCGGAGCGCGGGTCCGGTCATTCGGGAGAGCCAGAGGCCCCTGATGATGCCCCCCCCCCTCCCCCCCTGAGATGGCATCATCGCGTGGCATTAGTTGCCGACGGAGGATGTGACACGTATCAAGGCGACTTACAAACTGACGACTCAGACGGCGGATGTGACGCGTGTCAACTGTCAAGGTGACTTACAAGCTGACTACTCAGATGACGCGTGTCAAGGCGACTTACAAGCTGACTACATAGACGCAACACATCGAGGACGCAGGAAACGGGGGGGCAGAGGGGGCAGCCGCCCCCCAACATTTTCCTATTTTAGCATTACGGCTATGGTGTTGCATGGAAGAATCGACTTCAGAATGCCTCCGCCCCCCCCCCCACGCACTTTCGGAAGGTTCCGGCGCCCCTGTAACACATCGACGTCGCTAATATCCGGACAGTGATGATATTCCACGTCTGAAAAAGAATATACAATCTAGAGGGAGATTATTTCACGTTTCCCCGGTGGCAGAGAGGCAGGGGCGTAGGAACTCATTTGAAGTTGGGGGGCAAAAGACATTTTGAAGTCGATTCTTTCCATTGGCAAAGCGCCATAGGCGGTAATGTAAAGATGCCGAAAATGTTGGGGACGTTGCCCCCTCCTGCCCCTCCCCCGGATCCTACGCCTATGCAGAGAGGGCTGGTTCTGAAAGGGAAAAGTGGTCGTGTTGCCCACTGAAGAGGAAGTCCTTGTGTCCGTCGGCGCTATTCACGCCCCATTACTTCCAAAGGGAAAGGCAGGATCACGTTGAGCCAGAGGCCGAAAATAATGGTAGAACTCCAAGGGGCGCCCACTAGCTGATACAGGGGGCGACAGGCGCAGTGCTCAGGGGCGGACCCAGAAAATCTTCAACGAGGGTCATCTATTGCAGTGGTGCTCCTAACCATACCCAGCTTTTATCTGGCGGTGAGACGAATGTCATACCTATAATTCGAGTTGTATCACAAGGCTAACAGTGCAATGCAGTAAGAAGGGGGTGGAGACATTCGAAAATAGGATCAGGAATTACATTCTGAGCTAACAAACCCGACCAAAACACCCGCGGGCCTTCCTTCTCACCAGTCACAGAACCCTGCTAACCCTGCCATCTCTTATGATCTGTTCTTCTCTTGTCATCTGCAAGCCGCCGTCTATCGTTCCCTTCCCTCTCTGTCTGTCCCGTCATTTCCACCGACGCCGCCCGGGCCAACGCCGCGAGAAAGACGGGTCAAAATCGATGGATCCGTCGGTGTCTGGCACCACTGGAACACCGTATCACTCGTCAGTCCACCACCGCTCAGGTTCTTACCGAGCAGCGTCAGGCCGGTGAGCCAGACGTCCATGCTGGAGGCTGTAGGAGCGATAACCAGAAGCCGCGTGTCTCCGCGCACCCGCGCCCGCCAGCGACACCCGTCACACGCACGGTTCCTCTCACGACTGGGCGCTGGGGCGTCACTTGGGGCGCCACGGCCGCCGGACCGCCGCTGTCCGGCAGCAGGCGCTGCATTGCGCGACCTTACCGCTCTGCAACTGGACTGGCTCCCAGGGACCTAGCCAAGGGAGGGCCATGGGGGCCATGCCCCCCCCCCCCCTGAGCGAAATAATTAACCTAATAGAATGAGATTCTCTGAAAAACCCGACCCTACCCCCCCCCCGCACACCGGTCAGCAACTATGGTTGAAGGAGAAAATGTGATTTCACACTAAATAGAATGAGATTTTAGAGCAAAAATGTTTTTTTTTGACGTTGGCCACCCCCCCCCCCCCCCCTGAGCAAAATCCTGGCTACGTGCCTGCTGGCTCCGAATGTTGTACAATAGCCAGAGACGTAGCCAAGGGGGAGCATACCCCCTGAGCAAAATAAATTCGCACTAGATAGAGTAGGATTATCTGACGACCCGACCCTACCCCGGTATCTGACCCCCCCTTACCCCCGGTCAGCAGCATTTGGCTAGGGGTCAAAACTTGATTTTTTTCCGACGTTCCCCCTGATAAAAATCCTGGTTACGTGCCTGACTGGCTCCGAATGTTCTACAATAGCTAAAGAGGGGGCCGTTTGTGTTTGATGTCTATCGGGGCATTCTCTAAAATATTATTAGTTGCCCAAATAGCCCATTAGTGGAACAGAATTAGTGTCTTATGATCCACTGGCGTCTACTTGTGTATTATACGCCTGTATGCAACATCTACGTGTGTAATAATGTTCCCCCTCATTTCCCAACATCGAACTGTGTTCCTACAAGTTAAGATAGAATCGGTGTTTATAAAAAAATACCTACCCTGACATGTGGAAAAGCGGTGGCTGAAGCCTGAGGGGTCCCTAACCACACACGAAATTGGAGCGCAATCGATTCAGCTGCTCCTGAGATATAATTTAAAGGGAGTGGTGCCTACTTAATTGGTCATGTGGAGTTGTTGCACTAGTCTGTAGAACATATTTTTCTGAATATTAAGGCCATGTACTTCATTTCCCAGAATCATTTAGTTGCTGAGATATTCAAAGTCGCAATAAATTCTGGCAGAATATTAATTTCAATTAGTTCGCCAGAGGGCTTTCGCACTAGAAGCATTGCTCTTAATTAACGCTAGAATATTTTGTCTAGCCTCTGGCAGGTGCGCATTTATAGGTAAATTTTCGCTACTTTGTTTAATAGTGACGATCGTTTTTGAGTTTGAAACCAAAGCAAAAGTTAAAAAAAAGCAAAAATAAGTACAAATTCAACTAAGGGGCTCAGACGTGATTTTTATCGTACAATTAATCAAAAGCAGTAGCTTTCTTAAACGTAATAAAAATATATTTGACATTCAAGAGTAGGACAATCACCTTTAAATAGGGGTGTGCAGTGTGGCACATGCACACGTGAGAGGCACACACCCATAGATCTAATGGAGAGACATGATAGGGATCACTAGCAAACCACGAATTCGAGATCAGCCGTTGCGGAGTTTTTGCGACAAAACACCTTTCAACACCCCTCACGCGGCACGCACCACGTGCAGTGGTAGTTTAGTCTAGTCACCCACGTGAGTCGGCACTGGTATCAAACAGGGTAGGTTGGATGGGCTACTCAGCAAAGAAGCCCGCTTGTCAATCGGGCGTGCGGTTGCACAAATATGAGCTTCTCAAAAGCGTCGCCACGAGTCAGGTTGGGTCGGGTCGGGTCGGGCCGGGCTGCTTACAATCATATGTTTTATCATATACCACGTAAAGACGAGCGAGCTCTTCGGGCTTGCTCGTTAAATGAGAGAGAAGGCAATCAAGTGGCGAGAAATACGAAAGGACGTTTACACACAAAACACTGCTGGAAACTGTGATTGGGAATCGGGATACAGGGCACGTGATTTAAAGCAAAACTTCTAAACGTTATATTGTACCCATGTTTTTTAACAGATATTCATATCGAGCTTAGAGATTATACATATGATCACCTTTGTATATAAGATCTTTATATTGTATATGGCATCAAGTATGCATTTTTATGTTGGGATTATATTTGCATTTTGTATTTGTATAATGAAAACTTACAACTAAGGGCTTGCAAACGAAAAAAATGCCTCGGCTCCGCCGGGGCAACTTTTAAGTTGCCCCAGCCACGGCCGGGGCTGCCGGGGTGGATTATCCACCCATGTGTATACGATAGCTCGGAATCCATGGCTCGGATACGAAAGCTGTTGCTCACAATAATGACGGGCTTAAGGCATATAAACGCAGGCTGATAGTAACGTTAACAACAGTTATGATCGTTGTGATTGGTACTTATGGCAATGGTTGTAGTTAGTTTGCGGCGGAGTTTGCGCAATGACGCATTTTTGACGTCAACAGATATGTCATACTATCGCCGAAGTTTCGGGGAAATCCAACTTTGTCTTTTACATAGGGCCTTCTAGTCCTGTGTCCTGTTCTAGTCCTGTGCATAAGGCAATTCTTAGTCCTTCTAGTTGTTTGTAGTCTGGTCGAAAGTAGGTACAGTCGGTCTATGATGTACTTCCTTTTCAGTTTCTAAACTGCATCTAATAGGCCGTTTTCAGATGGCTTATTTTGCGCGAAATGGTTTTTAAAATTTTAAAATGTTTAAAAATTTTTGTTTTAGTAGTAGCCGCTTTCACAATGATAATTTGCGTAAATGTTTTTGCCTTGCTAGGTCGTAGGGCGAAGGCCAAAACTTTTGTTTTCGCAAATTAGTTATGTGAAGCGGCTACTACTAAACATTGTAAACACTCTCTTCCACAAACACTGTCCATATAAACGTTACAGCGCAAAATAATCCATCGTGAACGGCTAATTTCTTTCTTTGTACATGAGGACTGATATAAGGGAACATGTGGTACCTACTTGGGTATAGGTAACTTGTTTTAATCCGACTTCATGTACACAGAAGTGGAAATTAGATGAGCTTTTAGAAAACTGAAAAAGGGAATGAAATGTGTCAGTATTTTCAGAAACACCCGGTACATAGCGCAGCGGGGTAATTTTCACCACAACCCGTTTTTCGATCTGCTCTACGAAACTGCTATCTCAGTTCAAAACCTCATACCCCTATTCCTTGCGGGTGGCTAGAATTACGTTAACGTGCGGGGAGGGGCAGATTCTGCCCCCCCCCCCCCGAGATCTCAAGAACTGATCGGTCGATTTCGATAGGGACAAACGCTATTCGATGCGCCGTCAAAATATCTTTCTTCTTGGACCCCAGGAATTATAAAAAACAAACAAAAAAAAACAGGGGCCAGGGGGCAAAATTTACCAAAACTGTGGGTGTTTTTTTAAGGTAATTGCGGCAACGTAGCTTGACCGATTTCCAAGCCCAAAATGTTTTTGAGCTTCTAAAGCACTGGGCTCTCACATATCGGAAGGACAATAACCAAAAAAAAATCATAGGCGTATTCAGGGGATGTAAAATGGGGGAAATTTTGGATAACAAATATGCGTTTCGTGATTATTTGGGACGATGCAAACGTCACATGTGCTCATTTTTGCTGCAATTTGTTAGATATAATATATTGCGCATAGGCGGATCCAGGTAAACATAGTTGGGACACCATGTGCGTTACGCCTTTTATCATCTTACTAATATGAAGTTGGGCCTAACTTGACGGTGGGTATCGCCTCCCATTTTATGTACCTGAGTGCGCCTCTACCCCAAAAATATGAAATGAAAAGAAGTATTTATGATATATATTTCAGTGACATCGCTACTGACTCACTGATTGCACCGCAAACTACGAAGGAACTATGCGCCGCACAACTGCATTCGTAACTGCTTCCCCAAAGCATAGGCCTGGCACCGCCTCTGCAGAGCCGATTTTTGCCACAATTTTGACACAAGGCGCGTAGTTCAAAGTAAGGAAAATTCAAAAAGTTTAAAGACGCTAGCAGAGGCCCTGGAACGATTTCAAAGTTGGGGGGGGGGGCAAAACCAAATTTGGCTAGCCAACCCATTTTTTGTCGTCGGATTTCGACTTTTTCTTCAACTGGAGCTCTACGGGGATTTTCATAATGAATGCTAATTTTAAACACTTGAAATTACAATAATATATTTAGCTGCATGACCGAAAGACTTTCCCCATTGACCATGTGCTTAACTGTAGCGGTGTATGTAACCCGGCAATTGGCTGGGGTCTCAGCCGAACGCCATTGGCCGGGGTGGGGCGTTTTTCGTCCCTCGTTATCTTCCGAACCAATAACCGCAGCGAAACACGCAAGACGGCAATCGAAAGCTCTCAATGAGACCAGTCTTAGGCGTACGTGAAATGTTAAAATAAGATCATATGTGATGTCACAGTCAGGTAAACGGTCAAATGTTAGCTATTTTAGTTTTTGGGCCATACTTTACCATTCGTAGCCGTATAATTGAGACTGAATTATGCCATATAGTGCTCTCATAGCGTATGATGCATCTCCCGTATAACAAAACTGAAATTTTAAGCAAGGTCAAGGTCACATCTTTGGTAATCTAGGTCACTTAATTGGCTAAAGATCATGTGACACATGTTTTATGTGTTTTTTAGCACATATAAACTCGATTGGTAGCAGCTATTTTGTAATCTGAAGACGATATAAGGTCAAGGTCAGGTCATAAAAGGTCAAAATTTAGAAAGTGGATAGAATCACAAAACAAAATGCAATTGTCTTTATTCCAGTTTTGTCTCAACAATACAGGTGGTGTAATTTATTTGTATGTTCTGGTGAAAAGCTCAAAAACGTACTTTCAAAAAATTACGTCATGAGTAATTCATACTTAGAGAGCAATCAATGATTCAGAAATAAAGGATATTGATTTGAAATTTGGTTCGGGTATTGCATATATGTGGTTCTTTAACATATCTTTCGGTTTTTTGAAAATTTAAAAATGTTGATTTTGAGGGGACTTTTTGGGGGGTATTTTTGTATCCGAGATAACCATTTTCTACCCCTTGTCGTTTGCTATATTTTGACGTTTTTGAATTGCATTTTGCTTAAGGAATGGTCTTTGTATAGCCTGTTAGAGTTTAGGCTGATATTCGTCAAGGTCGTGGTTGTAGTGGCGTCACTAAAGTGTAATATACACGCGAACAATTCGTATTGAAAATTGTTCTAGTTTTGCACTGAAGAGTAAATTGATGTAGGTTAAGGTACCAGAAGTTTCTTGTTGATAACACTGTTCGTTTGAGAGCTATTGCAAAAATATATGAGGGGCGTTTTTCGCCCACCATGCCAATGGCGGGTTAACGTAGAAACAAACGAGAACAAAAAATCGACAGCCATTGGAAATTGCAACAAACGAAATGTCCTAAAACTTGACCTTAGTTTAGGCTCTATAGGTTATAAAAGTCATCTTTTTTTCTTACTTCTTTTTATATAATTTAAGATCACGCAATACTGTTTACGCCATCGTATTTGTCTCATCAAGGCGCATTGAAATGTCTTATTTTGTATCACGTTAGTCCTTTAAAAAATGAACCAGTAAGGTCTGTAGTGACCAAGTAAGTCATGCTGCATGTAAAATCAGGAGACATGTCTTGGCCACCAACGTTGTATTTGCCACAAAACTCATTTGGAGGCATTTTTGACGTTTTAAGAAGAGATTGGTAAGCTACTGATAAGGCGATCCTGGGAGTTCGCAGCGCCCCCATCCCTGGTGGGACGACGCTGGTTTTTGCATCAGGTTTTATTAACACAGAACTTCGTGAAAATAAAAAATATGTAGTACACATGAGTAAAAGTTGTGATTGTTTGCGATTTTTTTTAATCAACTTTCGATGTCTTATACTATTTGTTTTACGGACGTTAAGATAGCAACGCAGTTGGGGGGGGGGCGCCGGCCCCGAGTCTCAAGTTGGGGGGGCAAGCGCCACCGCTGCCCCCCCCCCTGTTCCCGGACCTATGGACGCTAGCCCTAACGGCTTGGAAGCGGCAAGCGTAACAACTACTGGGAGGGGCAGAATCTGCCCCCCGCAAGGAATAGGGTTAACCCTCGTCCTACGGAAGGCCCTAAAGCGACCTCCCCCTGAGGTTTTTCTTGCATAACTGTTTACACATGTGGCTGATCTTGCTGAAATTTTTAGTTGCTGACTGTTCGACAATGATATGTATGCTGTCAAAATTTATTAAAATTGGTCGAGAAGTTTAGGCAAAAACTACGTTATAGTGACGTCATGCAAGTGCAAAATTATAAATATTGGGAAAATGGTAGAAAATAGAGTTTTGCAGCAAATTGGAAACAAAAAACATCGAAGATATTAAATAACATTGTTTTTCAAATGGCAATTTATTTTTTTTCCACAGAAAATCCAAAAACTGATTTTTTAGAGATAAAAAAATCATTGTAAAATCAAAACTTTCAAAGCTGTTAAAAAACGGAATATATGTGAGAGAACTGAGCAAGAAAAATACACAAACAAAATTTCAAAGCAATATCTCCTATTTTGACGGAGTGATGGCTCACTAATTAGTATAAGAAACTCATGACGTATTTTTTTCGCTTTTGGGGCCTTCTTAGACCATATACAAACAAATGAATACTTGTTTTGTATTTCTGAGACAAAACTGGTCTAGAAACATATCTTCTTCCTTCCAATTATTTATTTCCAATTTTTAGTTTTTCTGGTCGCTATTGTGGACGTGATCGGGTCGAGGCTGCTCAAATACCAATCGCCTATAGCAATTTTGGTTTATGGTGACGATTTCCGTGACCTAAGAGGTTATTAACTAACCCAGACATAAAAATCGATACATGGTCAGCTAGCTAATTCAACGGCCAACATTTTGACGCTAACCAAATAATTTTATTTTCATAACTTTAAATATGAACTAGGCCGAGTGCGCTAATGCAGCCACTCAATGAAATCCTTCCACCGGAAATATGGAAGGAATTTCGGCGCAGTGGCACAAAAATTTAAAATTTACTTTTTTGTCACCAAATTATAACAGCTTGGTGCAGTTACCGATTTCAAATACGTTTCATGGATTTCCAGCAATGAAAATACCTGATTAAAAAGACCCAAGTGGCGGTCTCTGGGTTCGTTCTCGACAAAAGACGGAAAGTCAATAAGCATCGTGACATCGAGGATTTATCAGGACGCACGTGCGACGCGTTTTTTTTTTCTTAATTTTGCAACATTTCGCTTAAAAAGTTGGGTTTTCAGCAATGTAATGGGGGTACCAGGACACCAGGGACATCAGGGCCTCCCCATCTTCCAGTGCCGCATACCGGCACGATGGTGCCCCTGCCCCCTGGTAGATACACCAGCGCCGTTGGCCTGTTTTGGCCCTGGTACTCCCGGCTCACAGGAGCCGTTCGTCGGCTGACGCCCTGACCAATCCTCAGCCAGTGCCACTGGTGTTCCTCTTCTATTTGCACGGCACCCCTAACCATGGCTCACCGCCTAAACTGTGTTCACCGGCCGCTGCTGAATACAAGACAGAACCCCCCAAAAATGCCAGGGAGACATCCGCAGCTAGTATTACCTTCCCAATCCTTGTTAGGTCGCGGTGCATCCTTCACACAGGCGTCAGCTCCCGGCTCACCGGAGCCGTTCGTCGGCAGACGCCCTGACCAATCCTCAGCCAGTGCCACTCGTGTTCTTCTTCTATTTGCATGGCACCCCAACCCAACTGGCTTCCCGCCTGAACTGTACCCACCAGTCCGAAAGGGCGTGGATTTGAATCCCACAGCTGTCACCAATTGTGGGAGGCGTCCGGCCGAGACCAAAAGTCATGAGGGCTCTGTCTTGTATTGGTAGCGGGACCGGTGGGTACAGTTCAGGCGGGGAGCCAGTTGGGGGTGCCGTGCAAATAGAAGAAGAACACGAGTGGCACGTCGGATTGGGAAGGTAATCCTAGCTGCGGATGTCTCCCTGACAGCCGGCGCGGAGGTGCCTCTAGTACACCAGCGCGGTGGTGCCCCTGGTACACCAGCACGGTGGTGCCCCTGATGCACCGTCGCAGTGGTGCCCAAGGCCATATAATAACGTGGGTGGTGCCCCTGATACACCGGCGCGGTGGTGCCCCTAATACACTGGCGAAGTGGACAGTGGTGCACTTTTTTAGTTTTTACACCGGCGCAGTTGTGCCCGCGCCAGCGAGTGTGGCAACTGGCAAATATGCGGCGGAGCTGTGGTTGCCCGACTCTGCTGGTGAGCCGCATGCGAGCCACAGATAATTCCTGGTAGAGGATGGTTCGAAGAACACTGAATAATTTGCGCAGACGCATTTTTTGTGGTGCCCCTAGGGTGCCCCGGCGCAGTAGTGCCCCTAACGTCAAGCAGCACGGTGGTGCCCTTCGCGCAAATAAAAAATTCCACGCCGCGTAGCGGCGCTGAATTTTTCCTTTATTTTGGTGGTGCCCCTGGTCACCTGGTGCCCCGGTGCGGTGGTGCCCCTTCACGGCCCAAGGGGGGTCATGCCCCCATGACCCCCCCCCAGATCCGCCACTGGGTTGGTGTCACTCACTTGGGTGTTCCCATTTAGGTACACCATTTGTAGCTTCCACATCGCGTCATAGGCGTAATGTTAAATTCACAAATTATTGGGGTTGTAGCTACAACACCGATGCCTTGTGCAGAATTTGAACTAAATCGAAAGGGTCGACGATTCGGATCTTCTTGAATATCTGCGGAATATCTGAAATCTGAATATCTGAATACCGAACTGCAGCAAACTTTACACACGTCAAAAATGTAGTCACCTAGTAACAGGGGCGTAGGAACTCACTTGAAGTTGGGGGGGGGCAAAAATTCCCAA
>VOPJ01014226.1:0-11638 GCA_014673585.1 Semibalanus balanoides
CTAGATGGCACTAGTAATACACGCCTGAAGTTATGCTGTACCGCACAGCCTAAACACGAGAACGGCGGCCTTTCCTGTCCCTAGATGGCACTAGTAATACACGCCTGAAGCTATGCTGTACCGCACAGCCTTAAGACGAGAACGGCGGCCTGCGCGATGGGCGAAGGGGTAACACATTTCTGGTCATCATAAATAGTAACCACGCCCTTGGCGTGGAGACCCACAGGTCTAAATGATGATGGAATAACATCACGAAGTGGCAATAAGGAAATCATCATTAAAAACAAACCTAAATAGGAACATTCAAAGATGCACAATTTAGTCCAATATGCACCCATTTGCACGTTATGCGGTCGACTTGATGACTAAGCACCGCCTGGAACCAGCTCCCTAGGCTGCTCTGAGCTGCAGCACCTATCAGTCTTAGCCAGCCCGCTGAACTGAGTTAGGGCGGTGTCTGCTGATTTGTAGGCTGACCAGGCCAGTTGTGACGGTTTGATGAGCTGACGTAGCGCAGTGTCGAGCAAAGTGTGCGATTTTCTGCGATGGCTCTGATCAGATTGCGTCTCATTTTAGATTAATAGCCATTAAATCACATTGAAACAAGGCATCATAAGTCTTTAAAATGTTAATACTCACAACTGTAGACATTGGTAACGGCAGACCGCTCATATTCCTAACACACTCAGTTGCCATGGTGATATATCCAATCCATCGACATGACGACAGGGAAACACATTAAGTCCAACGAATTTGAGGTACTTTGGGGAAAACTTGCTGTTTTTGAGTTGCGTTTGTTACGTGCCACTGATGATAGAGCATTGATGCTTAATGACCGGTGAGTGAGCTATATGCTGAAAATTTGTGGAAATTATTTATTCGCTTTCCGATCATAAACTTGTACTGATGCCAACACAAAGCGCGTGAAAAACAACCCCTGGGGATTGCATAAAAAAAACATTCTGAAACCCCTGGGGGAAACGGCTCAGGATGTTTTTCTTTAGCAAAACACAATTATAAATAATAGTGTTATTTCAATATAGAAAAAGCATCCTTCGGTTAAGGGCACACCGACGACTGAGGACATACTAGAAATACTCACGGATCAAACCAAAGATTATTTCACAGATACCCTTGACAAGAGTGAGAGTGGCCTTAATAAACCGAGCCTTCATTGACTGAAACAGAGCCAGAAACCAGCGCAATGTCTAACAATGTCTGTATGTACAGTGTACACTGTACAGTGTAGTGTACAGTGTTCGACTGTACAGTGTCCGTCCATCGACACCACCCGATGACGATGCACCCGGCGAATAGATCCTTCGTGAAAACACGGCTATATAGTAGCAGTCCTTTCAGTGCACTATTCAAATACACCCTCCATGTATCTGGGGCGATGTTTTTTCGTCTTCCGGAAGCTAGCGTAGAAAGCTTAAAAAGCTTTGTTAAGCGCGCCCACTTAGTTCAATGTCAACATTGCCCATCGGTGCTGTCTTTCGGTGCTACACGCAGTGAAAGCTAATGAAACTATGTATGCCTGATGCATCGGCCCTGATACCGGGAACGAGGGCTATAGCAATTGCATTGTATTCCACTGCGTGCAGCACCGACAGACAGAAACAGAGACAGAAGTGGAGTCGATGAAGTGGACAAAATATTTGCACAACACAGTACAGGGGCAGCGAACAAGATTCTCTTTAAAACTAGTCCACTCATGTATGTATTGACAACTTCTAAAACTGTGGTCCTATGCGTAAAGAGCATGGATACTCCTTTTTGCCGAACAGAGTGACTGTCAGCAAAAAGGGGTTGCTCCCTTTTGCCGACAGTCTCGTTGACCTCCCTCCATTGAGGAGACCACAGTTCTCGGCTTTAAGCTATGTGGTACAGTATATGTTCAGGCGTTACCTACTAGTGCCATCTAGGGACTGGAATATAAATAGACATCTTCGCTGTTCCTGTTTCAAGCGTTTCCAGCGTACACATAAACTGGAACTCAAAGCAGACCATCATTAAAATTGAATTGAGTTTAGTGCGCTTTGCGATAATGTGGTGACAGTAAAACATTAAATGGGATAGATGTGTGCGTATTACGCGCCATCAACAAGATAATCATGCATGATTTCTCACTTAGCTGCTCAATCGCCATAATCTGCGGTCGAAGGCTCTATTACCCCAAGGGCCATAATCTCTCAATAACCTTCTATTTTAGAATCACTGCTTATAAGCCAGTCGTCGATATCATAGAGATCATATATAATAATTATATATGATCATTATATATTATCTCTATGGTCGATATCGCCACCTGATCCTCCATCAGGGGATTGGGATTATTTCGGTCAAATATCAACCTGACTCTGAGTCCAGCTCAACGCTGGAAAGGCCGCAGCTGGGTCAGGACTCAGGAGAGTGCATTGAACGACCTCTGTGCCACGCGCGGCACCGCAGCCTTAACCCGATCGACCCCAGGACGTGAAGTGATCGGCCCTAGGACGTGACGTGATCGGCCCCAAGTGTGCCGTACAGACGTGTCGCGCGAACGTGACCTGAAGACCGTGACATCTTCCAGCTTCGAAGGATGGTGTTCGTGTGTTAGTGATGTCGTTCTGCCTACGGATAACGCGATAAAGGCGTGCTTCTCATGACGATAGGCCACCGTGTATTCGAGCTGGCCCCAGGCTGCATGCCTTACGTTTGGCTTCTAATCTGGCCCCCCAGGATCTGTTTTTGCATGGCTCGATGTCTTCTTGTGTTGGAACGATGTTGAATCTCTCATATTTATACTAATGTTTGCACAAAACCAATCGATCACTTATGCTCAGATTGAGCAGGCTCTAAAACTCGCACCAATTGTGTCTTCGAGAGCCATTACAAATTGCCACCGTTTCACAGTTTTGCTGGACCAACACCCGCAGAACTGGTCGCCTGTCTCAGCCCCGGGCACACATCGAGCTGGCAGCCGGGCAATTCATTTTGTCGGCAGACGGCCGGCCGCTGCCGCGTGTCTCCGTGTTCTGTTTATTCGCCGGTGACGGTGATAGATAGCGTCAGCGCCGCGACCCGGCTCCCTTTCCCAATTTGGTGGTGACAGGCGGCCGCCGCGGGCGCCCCCGGACGGGTCCCGAGCGGATCCCGAGCGGGAGCCGAGCGGCATCCGAGCGGGAGCCGAGCAGGAGCCGAGCAGGAGTGGAGCGGTGCAGGGTAGATTCTGATGGGACGAGACGCTAGCGATGCAGCGCGGCGTCGGTACGGCTCCCTGGAGGAGTCTGAACGGGTGGAGATGGAGACGACGGCTGCTTCCCCTGCCTCTCTCACTCCCTCCCCTATCTGCTCTCCTTTCTTCCACTTCTCTTCCATTCTCATCTTCTCTCCGCCCTCTCTCCCTCCCCTCTGTTTAATCTCCTTTTCCTATATGTATCTCTCTCTGTCCTCTCTTTTTCTCTCTTTCCTACCTTCCTGTCTATTTCCTCTCTTCCCTCTCCTTTTCCTCTCTTCCCTCTCCTTTTCCTCTCTTCCCTCTCATTTTCCTCTTTTCTCTCTCCACTTACTCTCTTTCTTCTCCCTTCCTTCTCTTCATTATCCAGGCTGCTGCCAGTTCCTATTCAGGCTGGAGCGACGAGTCATTAGAGCCCGGGTCAAAGGGTGCAGTCACAGAGGTCACAGAGGTCACAGAGGTCGCATCGCCGGACCACAGGCACTGGTTGCTAGGCAGCCCTGATCAAAGGGCTGAATCAAAAGCAAGCCAAGTGGCGAAAGCTCAAACCTGCTGGCAATGTGGGCTGCTTTGTTCTTTAAGTGAGCTTAATGATTCAATAATGACGAAGTATTTGGCGCGGGCTTCCATGCGCACTGAAGTGCGTCGACCTTGTAATGCAAGGCAGCATTTCACAGACTCCGCTCAGTATTGGAACTGGATGTCATACCAGCAATCGTTCCCCTGTTTCGTGAAGCTGATAAGCACCAGCGTCTTATTGTATCAAGCTCCGTCGACGTTAGTGACCATCAGTGTTGCGGATATCACCTTAAAACCGTCTGCGCAGCTTGCTGTCCGTTTTTATTTGTTTGTTTCACTTCGTGAGACAAGTAAAATCAGTACATAAAAGACACGAGACCTCAATAAATACTTGAGGTCTTTTTACAATTTATTGATATACTTATTAAAGTACGCTACAAGCCAGTTACAAACTTATTAAAGAGCCTCTGTGCGTCTGTGTGCCCGCGCTGGCCGCCCAACTACTCTCTGATTGGCTAACCCTCCCACCGGCTCTCTGATTGGCTGGCTCCCGTCCGCCGACCCGACTCTAATTGGCTGGCCGGCTGACATGTCTCGACGTCACGTGACCGGTCAGACCGGATGGTGGGCGTGGTCAGTTGGCAGCCAGTGCTGAATGCATGCTGATTCGGAAAGGTTCCGTCCATTCAATTTACTGTGAGATGGTGATTGCCTCTCCGAATTCTTGCTGTATGAGATACTAAAGGAGGTGAGCGGGACAATATCATAAAGTATACGCTTTTCATCTCAACAGTGGCCCAGGGTATCTGGTTTTTCAGCAGTTTTCCAGGATTTTTTCGAATGGGGGCAGGGCATAGGGACGCATTTTTCGGGGAACAGGGGCGCATTTTTCGGGGACCAAGGGCGCATTTTTCGAAGAACAGGGGCGCATTTTTTCGGGAACAGGGGCGCATTTTTTCCGGGAAATTGGGGCGCCGTATCTTCAAATCTGTGTGAATTTAAGATTTTTTCGATGAGGCTGCATTTTTGCCGTCATGGGCCTACAGGGGCGCCAAATGTTAATTAATAACAACAAAAATCCTGCATAAGCGCAAATTTCCCTATGATTACTCATTAGTAGTTTGTATTTTCTAAAAATGTAAATATATTTAAACAAATTATAATGAACTATTTTTGAAAGCACTTTCAAATGTAAGTATGACGTTCGTCATTAGAACGTATACTCAAAGGCGATCATAGATGTGTCTAGCCCTAAGTCTGTCACGACTAGGTCACTCACCTCTTTCTCTCTGGCCTGCCGAAATATACACCTCTCTAGTCTCTACCCTGCCGTCACGGTTTGGCCATAAGGCGGCATATGGCTAGGGGGCGACACATGGCCATGATATGAGGGCGGTATCCGACCGTGCAACAAACGTTGGATATTGAACCCCGTAAGCAGGCCTATTTCAGCGCCTTCGGCGTGGCAACTGGTCTGCTTACAAGACCCTCCCGCACCTTCGGCGCGGCGGACGCAGGGGGAGGCCGCCCCCTGCGTGGCAGACACAGAGAGGGATGGCCGCCCCCCGCCGCCCCCTGTATCCGCCTCTGTTTTTCAGGGTAAAAATAAGCCCGCTTCTGAGTTCTGAGTTGTCTGAGTCCTGAAAAATGGCAATGGGTTACCGGGTTACCGGGTTAGCGGTTCCAGTTATCCCATACAAAAAAATTGTATAGATTAACGGGCTAATGATTCACTGGTTGACAGGCTGATAATTTAACAGGATAGCGGGTCCAGCTATCACACGAAAAAAAATACGGGCTAGTGGGTAAACGGCTCAACCATTCTCTAGTTTTATCTCTATTTTACGTGCGGACAGAGTCAAACATCTAACTGTCTAACTGGTACGTACAACTGTGACATGAAGATCACTGGCATATGAACGCCACTGGAGCGTCTGAGGAAGCACCCCCCACCCCACCCCACCCACACACACACACACACACACTGATCCCCCCGAACTGAGGACATCATGCGTCTTTGAGTCGGTCATCTCCAGTCCAATCTGGTCATCAGTCGGTCACTGTACAGTGCACAGTCACGGACGCGTCTACGGTTCCTCTCCAGTCACTGTACAGTGCACAGTCACGGATCGCGTCTACGGTATCTCCAGTCACTGTACAGTGCACAGTCACGGACGCGTCTACGTCCTCTCCAGCCACTGTACAGTGCAAGCAGTCACGGACGGCGTCTACAAGTCCTCTCCAGCCACTGTACAGTGCACAAGTCACGGTACGCGTCTACGGTCCTCTCCAGCCACTGTACAGTGCACAGTCACGGACCGCGTCTACGGTCCTCTCCAGCCCACTGTTACAGTGCACAGTCACTGGACCCGTCACGGTCCTCTAGTCACTGTACAGTGCACAGTCACGGACCGCGTCTACAGTCGCTCTCCAGCCAACTGTAAGTGCACGTTCACGGGACGCGTCTACGGTCCTCTCCAGCCACTGTACAGTGCACAGTCACGGACGCGTCTACAGTCCTCTCCAGCCACTGTACAGTGCACAGTCACGGACAGCGTCATACAAGTCCTCTCCAGCCACTGTAAGTGCACAGTCAGCGGACGCGTCTACGGTCTCTCCACCACTGTTACAGTGCACAGTCACGGAGCGGTCTACAAGTCGCTCCCAGTCACTGTACAGTGCACAGTCACGGACGCGTCTACGGTCCTCTCCCAGCCACTGTACAGTGCATAACAGGCACGGACGCGTCTACGGTCCTCTCCAGCCACTGTACAGTGCACAGCACGGACGCGTCTTACGGTCCTCTCCAGCCACTGTAACAGTGCACAGTCAACGGACGCGTCTACGGTCCTCTCCAGCCACTGTACAGTGCAAGTCCAACGGACGCGTCCTACAGTCACTCTCAATGCCACTTACAGTGCCAGTCACGGACGCGTCTACGGTCCCTCTCCACCAACTGTACAGTGCACAGTCACGGACGCGTCCTACGGTCCCCTCTCCAGCCACTGTACAGTGCACAGTCACGGACGCGGTCTACGGTCCATCTCCAGCCACGTACAGTGCACAGTCACGGACGCGTCTACGGTCCTCTCCAGCCACTGTACAGTGCACAGTCACGGACGCGCCTAACAGTCCCTCTCCAGCCCTGTACAGTGCACAGTCACGGACGCGTCTACGGGGTTCCTCTCCAGCCACTGTACAGTGCACATCAACGGACGCGTCTACAGTCCTCTTCCAGCCACTGCACAGTGCACAGTCACGGACGCGTCTACGGTCCTGCTCCAGCGCACTGTACGGCACAGTCTCGGACCGCCATCTTACGGTCCTCTCCAGCCAACGGTACAGTGCACAGTCCACGGGAACGCGCACGGTCCTCTCCAGCCACTGTTACAGGCAAGTCCACGGACGTGTCTAACAGTCCTCTCCAGCCACTGTACAGTGCACAGTCACGACGCGTCTACAGTCCTCTCCCCAACTGCACAGTGCACAGTTCACGGACGCGTCTAAGATCCTCTCCGAGCCACTGTACAGTGCACAGTCACGGTGACGCGGCTACAGATCCTCTCCAGCCACTGTACAGTGCACAGTCACGGACCATCTACGGTCCTCTCAGCCACTTTTGTACATGCACAGTCACGACGTGTCCTAAAGTCCTCTCCAAGCGCCACTGTACAGTGCACAGTCCCACGGACGCGTCTACAGTCCTCTCCAAGCACTGGTACAGTGCCAGTCACAGACGCGTCTAACGGTCCTCTCCAGCCACTGTACAGTGCACAGTTCACGGACGCGGCTACAGTCCTCTCCAGCCACTGCACAGTGCAACAGTTCACGGACGCGTCTACGGTCCTCTCCAGCCACTGTAGGCAGTGCACAGTCCACGACGCGTCTACAGTCCTCTCCAGCCCTGTGTACAGTGGCACAGTCACGGACGCGTCCTACGGTCCTCTCCATGCCACTGACAGTGCACAGTCACGGACGCGTCTTACGGTCCTCTCCAGCCCACTTCTGTAACAGTGCACAGTCAGGACGCGTCTACGGTCCTCTCCAGCACTGTACAGTGCACAGTCACGGACGCATCTACAGTCCTTCCAGGCCACTGTACAGTGCACAGTCACGGACGCGTCTACGGTTCCTCCACGCCCATCTGTACAGTGCACAGGTCCCGGACGCGCTACGTCCTCCAGCCACTGTACAGTGCACAGTCAACGGACGCGTCGGTACGGTCCTCTCCAAGCCACTGTACAGTGCGAACAGTCACGGAGCGCGTCTACGGGTCCTCTCCAGCCAAACTTGTACAGTGCACAGTCACGGAGCCGTCTTACAGTCTTCCAGCCACTGTACATTGTGCACAGTCACGCACGCGTCTACAGTCCTCTCCAGCCACTGTATCAGTGCACGGGGAGTCAAACGGACGCGTCTACGTCCTCTCCAGCCACTGTAGCAGTGCACAGTCACGGACGCGTCTACAGGTCCTCTCCAGCCACTGTACAGTGCACAGTCACGGACGCGTCTACGGTCCTCTCCAGTCCACTGTACAGTGCACAGTCACGGACGCGTCTACGGTCCTCTCCAGCCACTGTACAGTGCACAGTCACGTGACGTGTCAACAGTCCTCTCCAGCCACCGCTAGCATGTGTGTCGTGTAAGGTCACGAATATCACCGACAGCTGGGGGGATGAAAAGGGGTCAGCTCTCCGTCTCCATGGATAGTTCCAGGTCATGCACGAGACGTAGCGACGCGGGAATCTTACCACATCTCTTCCTTGATCTCCTCGATGTGTGCTTTCCTCTATCCCAGATGTTCCACTCACAACCTTGGTCTCTCGACTTTGTTCAGCGAAGTGACGTTGTGTACCATCCCGCTGTGCTTTCAGTGCTGTCCGGCGTTCCTTCGTCACCTCTCAGGCCAGCTGGTGAACCGGCGGGGCCCGACGCAGGCGCTCTCTGTTCTCGTGGTACTCATCGTCTACATGTGTGCAATACTGCCTGTGGTGAGTCTACCTGTGACAATATTGCGAGATTCTTTGTCATAAGGAAAGTTTAAGCTAACAATCATTATCTGGCGTTGATGTGACCAAATGTGACTAAAGCGCGTTTTTTTTTCTCTCTCGCATAATGGCATAAGTTTTGATCCTTTAAAATCACACATTCAGGATGATGTATGCAAATAAGTTTTTTTTTTTTTTTATTTCATATACAGAGATATTAAAGTGACATTTCATCTTTCTGGGTAGAACATATATACGACGGTTGTAGTGAAAAAATATCGAGCAAGTGCTGCTCAAAACGATTATAATATTGTTCGTCATTTTCGGGGGCGATGACGTCATCATTTAGCATAGAGAAAACATTTAAGCTGCCAAATGATATGGCACAATGTTTTCAGACACCTCTTGCGACTTAATACAAACAAGTCCTTTCTTATTACTGGTTTAAAAGAAAAACGCTTAAAAAACATTGAAACGAATATCACAACACGATTATTAAATATGTTGATCGGAACAATAGCATGACGCACTCACCAGAACACTCAACTTAACAACAACAAAAACAAAGCTGAGATATTTGTTACGCCACACACAACAAAGCGCATTCGAGGCATACTTGATCTTAAATTATTCCGCAGTAAAATCCAAAACATATAAATCACTTACTTCCAAAACTGTTGACAGAGAGCCAAATGTCAGCACGGCGTGACGCATCGCCCATCCATCCAATTTAAGATAAAAAACAAAAACAAACAAACAAGACCCTCAAGGTAAAAATCTCTTTGCAAAAAAACTAAATAAAGATGGCCGTTCTAAGGCCTAAGTTGAAAATAAGTAATTAATTTCCTAAGACCAGATACATGTGTTTCTTTTAAATGATTATTCCCTGAATTTCAGTAAACATCCGCCTACTTGGCTATCTCAACTCAAAACAGATGTTAATGTGGGATTGTCCCTGTAATGAGCCTCTCTTGTGCCCTTCATTGAAATAGCAAACAATTTTGAACTGGTAAACCCAATCAAGGCAGACAGTTGTCGGACTGGCAGACTGTATGTAAGCTGGGCAGACCGTTATGCAACAAACTCTGTAATCGTGAAATAAAGAACATAAGCTTACTCGCACTCAACTTTGCAATACATGTTTAAGGAGACCAAGCATGTGTCTCCATATACCTAGGTGTTGAAATATTGTTACAGTCGTCATTCGGTGCTTACGCTGCTTACAGTACAACTTGTCTTACGGGGTATACCAGCACCGTGAGAAGGCAATGCATCATTGTGAAATAGACACTTCACTACTCCTTCGTTGAAAACTTTTCCACTGTTCAACAACTTTGTGTTGCCACTTTGTGTTGCCCCCTCCCCTCGGTATTTTTTTCACTGACGGCGACCAGTCGGCTTCCTTCGATTCCCCCCCCCCCCCAATATTGATGGCGTGGCGGAGCCCCTGCCTGCCAAGCGGACTTACATAACTTAAATTGATCCACTTTTGTATTTTGTCATTACCCATGCATGAATGACTTCAATTTCACAGAAACTGTTTCGAATATTTTGGATTTGCACAAGGTGGCACAGCATGTTTCCGTTACCACATGCACCATTCGCGTGTCCTAACCCATCACTACATCTACCGGCAGTGTGTTTTCGACTTCACTTCATTGAAGTTCTGTTCCAACATTACAACCAAGTACAACCCAGTGCTCAACCAGTCCGTGGTGGTGGCGGATGACGTCAGCAGCAGCGATGACGTCACGGCCGACACCGATGACGTCACCAGTTATGACGGCCGGAACGCGAGCTCGACAGACTGTCTGCCGGCATCCCAGCTTCATTTTCCTGAGGTGAATATAGCCTGCAAATGACATGATCGATATCGTAAATACGTATTAAGACATCTTTACCCAACCGTAGGTGATATATATTAGCCGTTTTCACGATGGATTATTTTGCGCGAAATGTTTTAAAATGTTTTAGTAGTAGCCGTTTATACGATGGACTAATTTGCGAGAAATGTTTTAACCCTCGCCCTGCGGTCCCGCAGGGCGAGGGCTAAAATTTTGTTTTGCAATTTAGTCCATCATGAAAACAGTTACCCCTAAAACATTTTATAGCATTTTAAAATGTTTTAAAACATTTCGCGCAAAATAATCCATCGTGAAAACGACTATTGCCCTGTTTCCATGTCAGTGGTGAATACGATTAGGCTTGAAACCGGATTCACTCACGAAGGAAGTCGTGCGCGCTTCAATGACCGTACGAGGGGAAGGCCGTATTACGTTTGAGACTCCCGACCTTTCTTTTGGTCGGTGATCGGATTACAACCGCCAACGCGGCCGGTCGCCTAGCCACCTAGCGGTGACGAAACACGACATAAATAGCTTTACCAATGTAGATAAGATCCCGTTCACTCTTGCAAGTTTACTTGGCGGTTCATATCACGAACTACTTGAACTGCTGTTCACCTTCCTACACAGCACACAGTTAGATAAGTTCATATAATATGTTAATAGAAAATAATTAAGTTTACCCTTGCAACTTTGCTCAGTGATTCTCACCCTGAACTTCTTGAATTACTATTCAAGTTTCCGCACGCACAACACACATTTATATAATTTAATATGATTGGGGTTTTCGTCCACAAAATTTGGCAAAAACGTGTGGTTTTTCCCCATTGGCTAGGACATCCTGTTTTTTTTTTCTAGTTAGGACTTTTCTAGGTGAACACACAGTCGCCGCGATGATCGCGGCGCTTCATCAACCCAGCAGATGTGCAGGCTGACTAACGGCAACAAAGGCAAATTGTGTCACTAATGCATATTACTTAATAAAACGGATAAATTTAGCAGAACATGAACATGTCGTACGAAACTCATGTGAACAGTATTTATATATATATATATATATATATATATAT
>VOPJ01014227.1:0-12379 GCA_014673585.1 Semibalanus balanoides
CACACTTTGCAGTCTGGGCGCTTAAGAGCTGTCTGCTCAGTTTCCAACCCAGTAAGAGTGTTTTACTGGTTTTGATAGGTTGGTGATCTTAGGGCTTAGACTCGTGTGGTAAATATGGACTGGTGCAGATTTTTGGTCTGCTTGGTGTGAGTTGGTGCAGATTTTTGATACAGGCTGGTGCACTCACTGACTTCTGTGCACCTTTGCAGTATGAGCCTATGACAAGCTCTGCCCTACTTTTGCGTACAAAATTAAGTCATTAACATTAGTCCCAATAAATTGATTTGTTGGACCTAAGACAGCACTGATTTCACTGATTATCAGAAACCACTTGATGAAAGAGAGGAAAATATGAAACAATCTAATATGTCCACCAAAGATAGTTTATTACAAATTACCTATCCGTTCTGTCTGTCTTTCAGATAGAACTCTAACATTGACAAATGATTCTGGACTTACATTTCGTATGCCTTGCGAGTCCATAGCCATGATGAACAATCATCGGTTGCTTCAATTAATCAAACCATAACAAAAACTTTTAAAAATCGTTGAACCTTCGCTTCCTCAACACGCGGCGAATATAAATCAAATGAAATCCCGCAGCAGTTCAAGTTACGCACCTATTCGCAAATGCACCACCTTGAAGTGGTTTGCTTTATTCCGGTGTCATGTTCCCTCATGATCCACAACTATTGTAATTTATTTTTCTTAATTTTGCTATGAGATACCATTGAATGAGCTATTTTGATTTCTTATGTTTTAAAACCATAATTAGGAAGTCATTTTCATAAAAAATACTGTTTCAAATAACAAATTTTAACTATGAATACCAAAACCTAGTGGTAGATTTTTCAAATAAACTTTCACTTAAACCAAACTAAAAAATACGACAAAAGCTGCGCAGGTGCGGCACCAAATGTTCCTTAACCAACAAATATAATTTCTTGCTGACATCATCGTTTAGAATAAATAATCTAGAAGCGACAACTTTTATTTTTTCGTATTTGTGACAGAATGATCAAAGTAATGAAAAGAGTTATTTTATATGGTGTTTAAAGTATATAGTTTGCATCGGGATGGAATCGAAATGTCTAAATATTTGTTTTATTTTTTTGGGTTTCTAGTTTAAATAAGCTAGAAAATGCTGAGTCGAAAGTTTTTATTTCAACGCGAAAAAGCGTGGAATTATAAGCTACCAATATATGCATTTTAATAGCTCTTTGTATCTCTTTATTATTTGAGCCTTGATAAGCCTTGAAGGTCAGTCGCATTCCAGACGCAAGGAGGTGTGGTTCGCGGAATAATTGTGTTGGTTCTTCGGTTGTATTAGAGGTTTGTATTTCCTGATAAAATGTAATGCTGCTGGGAATGAATGGATAGTTTGAAAAGGATGAGAATTGCATATTGTATATATTATTAACTGCAGCACGCGCTTGAAAGCTGGTTAGTGTGGTAAAACAAGAGTCAAGAACCTCAACTTGAACATTTAACTTCAACTATACCACCAGGCTCATAAAACGAAATGAATTCAATTTGAACATTACAAGAGCCCGTCCCTGCCCAGATGCCACATTTTTCTGTCAGCTGCCAACAGCTGGAACAAACACCCATCCTGATCCAGGGACCATGGTCGTATTCCCCCCCAACCTGTTCACTTTTCATTCTCGGCTTGACACACATAGTAAAGACTAGTTACCCGGTGCTGCTAGTGACAGGCTGTGTCGATTGTAAATGCCTTGTTCTTGACTGTCATTGCAAGTTGCAACCATTGGAAGAATAGTGTCCAACACCATGTCAGGCTCTCATCTCCGGTCCTGTCAGCCTCAGGCACTTAATACAGTTTCTTAACACTGATTGATGAGCCTTGCATCTGTATCCTTATTGGAGCTCCCTAAGTTGTGAAGATCTGGTCCTACAGGCTAAACTAGCCTCTAAATTATGTGAATCAGTAAGGTAAGATATGGTAGCTTGTAAGTTGATTCTACTTGTGAATCAATTATTCAAGTATTCATTATTTTGTTGCATTGCTACATTATTTCATACATTTTTCCCAAATCCGCTAAGAAATTAGTAGGATTGCGCCCAGTGGAATTGTGCCCTGTAGAAGTGAGGGGAGCTTACACTGCGACAGTATGTCGCAGAAGGGAAATCTAAGAGGAGAAATCTAAAAGCAGAGCGGGAAGCCACAGGCCATCCTTGCCTTTATCCTTTCCTGAATGAATTCACTCACCAGGTGAGTGAATTCATAGTATAGTATAGTATAGTATAGTATAGTAAGGGTGAGAGAGTGGCTGGCGCAGTCAAGCAGAGAGTGACACTGGTGACTGGAAGCAACTTTCTCAATGATTTTCTCTTAAGATGGATGATGTTGACAATTTGTGTATGGGTTTTTACTGTATACTTTTAAGTTTTGCAGTGTAATTTGTGTTTGAATGTTCTAGGACACTTGTCCTGAAAAGCCATTTTACTGTCAATGAGCATGGAAATATATGAATGAATGAATAAATGAATTCCTAAGACCCATATGTCAGGGAACTGCCAAAGTTACAAATTTGGCTGGTTGCATCTGATGATTCAAAGTACTATTTTTATTTCGTATCTAGTGAGGAATGAGGTCTTATAGACTATAGTGAGGACTTTCATATTTAAGTGAGATGGCTTTATACATGCAGCTTGGATGATGATGCAGATATGGAACAGTTATACCAGACTTCATGCTATCAGCCTTCTAGTGAGCAACGCAACATCAGCGTTGCCAATAGGATGAAAAGCCCATTGTTATGACTGTTTAGAGTTACTGTTGTTCACCCTACACTATTTATATACTCCTGTTTGTTGGTGGTGCATGGTGTTTGCTCCTGGCAATTGCTAGATTGCTATATATAAGAAAACCAGCAGCGGAATGCTGTCGTCTCCAGCATTATAACCTATCAGTGGAGGCTGTCACCTGAATGATAGTTCAAAGTTCTATCAGATATAGCAAGGTTGGAGTCTTTGGAGTGGCTCTCTTTTACACTACATGACAACAACATGATCCTATGGCAGTCATATCACCATTTCAGATGGGTTTGGATAAGGTCAGCTGGGCCATTGGATGTGTACACTTTCGATAAATATTGACAGTGAACTGCATACCAGTATTGTGGAATCAGCTTGCGCCTCAGATCACCCACTGTATTAGTGTATCATACAAGTATTTGCCCTGTAAGCCCAATGAACAGAGCTGCTTATTTACTTTACTCCATGATTCTTGGTTTAGGCAACTGTAGATAAGTTAAGCTCCTCCCTCCAGGCCCACTGTTCAGTAAATGTTTGGCGATGGACTGCTATTGGATGGCTATGATATAAAAAGTGGATATGATATAAAAATTGGATATGATATAAAAAGTCACTTTTATTTTATTCATCCTTAAGTAACCTCCACTTGTTAAGATAAGTCATCTTCTAGCAGCTCTCACTTCACCATGACCATGCAAATAAGACCCTATTCTTTGGACATTTGCTGGTTCACGGCTTTTGCTGGGTTATCATCCGTTTTGTAGTCAACCATTCCGGTACCGCTTAGGTCAGGAACTGGGAGGGTTGTCTTGTGCCGAAGGTCACCTGAGGTGTCAAGTTTCTTCCATGGTGCCGGTAAGCTGAGCCTGATGGCCAGCAATATATACGAAAGTTTGCACTTCTGAATGACCCCGCTGACCTTTCAGATTCAGCTTCCTTCCGCGTTATTGGTAGGCGGGCTTGTCGAAGCGAGATAAGGAAGCCAACCCCGACTCATTCCCGTCCTATCAATCTTCTTCCGATCAATTTGTAAACGATTACACTCAATTCAGTCACACTCTGCCGGCAATCAGGAATTGCGCGATCGGGTGGTTTGGTCTGCGCAAGGACCTGCGCAACAAGCTCTTCTTAGCACGGATCCTAATCCTCGGAAATCCATCCATACAAAACATTTGGACTTAAGTTAACACAAAAAAAAATGTTTGCACAAATTCCCCGCAGACTTCGTACGTAAGTTACTCAGAATCAAGTTTGCCGTAGTTCCTAGCCACTTGGTTACTATTATATAGCAAGCTATTGCATTCTCCGTAAATTGTATTCTCCGGGAATCAGGTCACCCACATCCTACCAGAGCCGTGCGGCGGGGAGCGGCACATCTCTCCGCCATCTCTCCGATCTGTCGCATCACACGACCTGCTGCGTGGTACAGATGGCTCGACGAACAGATGGCTGGGTGCTTATCAAACAGCTGCCGGGGTGTGGGCGGTGCGGCACGATCTGCGCACCTCTGCCGGCATCCATGCTCCAGCTCTATCTGTCACCCTTAAACGCAGCTCTCCGTCGACTGGGGGGGGGGGGGATTGAGTCACGGCAGCTTCGTAGACGTCTATGTTCTGCTGTGTGAATTATTAATGGTAGTCGGTCAACACTTCCTGCCGCGGTAAACGAAATAATCAACACTGGGATGACCTTGAGGCTGGTGTGTGCCTGCTAATAGCATGACCTTCCTCGTTCGTGGGTGGGAACATCAAACAGGAAAACGACACAGCCTTGTGACGGAGTAAGCAGTGTGAGTGATGTTGTGCACTGTTCAGACGAGGTGTCTAATGGATTCCATTCCAATTTCATTATTTTTCAGCCAAAGGTTTGCTGGTGAGCTGTGAAGTTGCCTGAATGTCTTTGTTCGTCTCTTGGAATGAACAGGGTTTATGTGCTATGTATGCTTGCAATGTACTCCCATGGGAATTCTATTGATAATTGCAATGTTGTTCATGCCTTCTAACTAACCAAATGTCTTTCTTTTCAGGAACGCGTTCATCTTTTTCTTCTAGAAGCTTGTTCAAATGAAATAATGCCGGTCATAGAAGGTGAGTTCAGGCGCAATTCGCTACACTTCTTGTCTCATAGTTTCCTCACTATTGGTCGTTGCATTGCTATTTTACCACTCATCGGGTTTTCCGATTAATCCAGTGTTAACACTTTTATTTGTATTCCCCAACACAAGTATTTCCCATTGCAAGCAAAGTGTATTTGCTTGCCATTTTGTCAAGGTGACCACACGGCTAGAGTTATACGAAACAAGCCCGTCTCGTCAGAACAAATGCTCACATTAATCTATGGATGGCAAATATATTTTACTAAGCACCTTTCAACTTCCCGTCAGCATCCCTCTGCGTGTACTAGCGTCTCCTCTGCTCCCCCTTTGCTTCCCTTTTGGACGCGTTAACGTCCCTCAACTTGAGTTACCACCCAACCACTCAAAGTTTCAACACATACTGCGACGAGAACCATAGAAACGAAAAGGTGGAATGATAACCGATTACCTACTACAGTAGACGCCGCTTATTAAGCCCACGGTTAATACGCCCAGCCACTTATTACGTCCAAGTTGGTCCGTTACGGAATTTCCTGTACAAAAGTATAGTCAGAAACTTCGCGTATAACGCCCACACTTCGGTTATAAAGCCCAGTTCAGCACGCGCTAAGTCATCATGACGCTCACTCCTCCCGGCTTTACACGTGTACAAGCGGCCGCGGTGCCGCGGTTTTTGCTCTGTGTCATGCCTCAGTCCGGGCATGACACTCCGGAACGATGTGCATGCGCATATTGGCCCGTATGTGTCTGGGGGGATTTACCGCCGGCGCCGGACGGCAGATCCCACGCGACAGTTGCAAAGAAGTGGCCGCACTACTTCGCTGGTGATAATCATATGTCTTTTTGGCTGTTTATGCGACTATATTAGGAGCTTCGGATAATGCGCCCATCGGTTATTAAGCCCAGAAATGCTCGGTCCCAAGGTGGGTTAATAGCGGCGTCTACTGTACAACAGGGACAGACTGCAAATGGAGTATGCGGTCACCAAATATTGAAAATTTTTGTGTTCGGAAAACAGTATGATTGTTCTGATCATGCTGATAACTTCTAAATATTTCATCCGAGGCCTACAACTGCTTAAAACATTTAATTTAAGTGCGCTGCGAACTGCCATCTTGCCGTCAAAACCGTACTACGCTTGCAGGTTGGTGTGACGTCAAAGCTACACTTTTACAGATCACTCGTCATGGCTTTATGAATATTTTTTAAAAGAGAATGATATTTTTCTCATATATGATTCTAAAAATACAATCAAATGCTCTTTTTGCTTTCATTTTTTTTTCATTTTGTCGCAAAATAATTTGTGCATGTAAACGCTTTTTTATTTAGTAGCCTAAACAAGTTTTCCGCTTTTCATGAATAGCTCTTCTCATTAATGCAGCCAAAAGTGGAACAAGATAAAAAAAATCACTAAGTTTCACTTAACCAATGTTTTTTTATGTAAAAACTATAAAGCATTCATTCATCGAGGCTCAAAATAATTATCTATCTTTGAGCTTAGCGAAGTAGGCTACTCATAGCCTGTGACGTCACCCAACTCAAGTCGGGTAAATGCTCTTCCTGTTTCGCCAAATTAAGTTTGCCTTATGCTAGAAAGCAAGGGAGTAGTTATGACAAATATATATTTTAAGAACTCAGAATATTTTCCTCTTTCGTTTTGGTGTATTTTTCTTCAACAAACCGTGGCATATACTTCCTTATGTTTAGTTATTGACACAATTTAGTCGCCGGATCAGCACATGGTTCCCTCGGTTGCCACAGCTCTAATGTCGCACAGCTCCAACGCCACACACAATGAGGCACGTAGCCAAGGGTGGGGGCGGAGGCGGCCGCCCCCCCCCCCCTGGAGTCCGGGCGGGTCCTTTTTGAGGCCTGGCAGCCGGCAGACCCTTCTCGGCGTGGGCGCGCCGAAAAGGGCCGACGAGACCAATCAAAGTTGAAAAAGTTGAGACCAAAAAGACCATGAGAGTGGACAATTATGTAAAAATACCCGACATTGATTACTGTTTTGAATATGAAAAACAGTAGTTTTAACTGAAATAATATATTTTTAGTCAATATTTATTTATGTCGGAATCAATATCACAATTCATACTTTGGAAGTGAAAAATTTACTCCTGAAATGGAAAATGAGAGGAAAATCATTCACTTTTGAGTGTCATTTCCCTCCCAAATCGACAAATTTCGAAACACTTGTATATCTCAGCTATTTTTGTATTATGTTCGCTTTTACTTTCCAGCTTAATGTTTTTGTATTTTGCATGATATCTCATTAAATATGCCCCATACGGCAAAACAAAAAACAACTGAAATGCAGTTTTATTGTGAACGACCTTTCCTGTCATTTACCAGCCGTGTGATACCGACTAACAACACTCTTGAGACCCGTCCTCGCATACGATAGCTCCCAGAACTCTCACTTAGAACATTCATTCCATCATTGTTCATCATCACGTCAACCATTATTCACTCCGACGAACCCTTTAAGGCCGCGATGTTCCCGAATGAACCTCGAGAACTTTCCCGCTTGAGAACCTAACAGCCCGTGTCTTGAGAACTTTCCCGCCTGAGAACCTAACAGCCCGTGTCTCCTCCACAGAGGTGCAGCAGGCGGTGGCCGCTCTGGACAGGGTCCGCGGCAGACTGAAGGACCCCGAGGCCCCGGCCGCCGCCGACCCCCAGATCGGAGCTCAGCTGGCCCAGCTGTCTGCTTTTCTCGAGGACCCCATGCTGGCCCGCATGCTTACCATACAGGTATGGACGGGGGCAGGCGGGTCGGAGCGGTGGTACTGATTATACTTATGTTGGGTCGGGCTTGAAATTTAAATAAGGACAGTGTACGTGCACGCGTAAAATTGATGGTTGGGACTATTTTAAAGTGACTTGCGAATTTACAGCACTTTATTGGCTCATATTTGGAAAAGCATTGGAAGCCTGTAATTCTGTGACATGACAGCTTCACTTTTTATCGGATTTTGTCGGATCCGAGATCTGAAGCTCAATTTCATCGAAAAAATCAACAGGAATGTCAGATACACTGTTGCACTTCGTCGTGAGATCCGTCACAATCCTGGATCAGTTATCGAATTTGTGGACAATTTTCTGGATCATCATTTCTGAACGTGAATATCAGACGGGTGATTAGGAACCTGCGATGTGTGCTTAGCCCTTGCTCTAGATCGTCTTGGGGCAGAACACGACTATTTGCCCCCTGATCCTCGCCGACCCGCTCTCCTAAATAAAGGATGAGCCGGCTGTAATTGGGCCGTCGTCAGGAGTAACCAGCTGTCTGAATGTGACCGGAATTGATGGTGGCGAGGGCCGGCTCCTGGTAACATATTGACCGCCACGGCTGACCGCCATATTTCCGCCGAGCGATGGTCTGGTCCGCCACCGAGACATCTGTCACCGAGGTCCGAGGAGGTTATATGCTTCAGCAGTGGTGCGGGGTCTCATGTTTTCGAAGTAGTGTGCTCAGAATATGCATGACGTCAGGGCGAATGTCGTTGCATCGCATGCGAAAGCTCTCGCGGACTTTTCAATGCAAATAAGCTGGTGCTACACTTTGTTTTGAGAGAGATACAAAAAGGGATTGCCTAATAGTGGCAGCGTTGTTCTTCCCAAACCGGTCTGGTGTGTGGTTCGACCGGCCTTCGCTTGCGATGCCCATTCTATCCACGCCAAACCACACCAAACGTACCTGTCGAATGGGAATGCGTTGAGATCGCTCCGATTCTTGCCGCTAAGCAATGCGGGTTCAGTCAGATCGTATGTCAGGCTGTTACACTCGCCCGTAAATCGTTGGTTTGAGGGCGATAAACTCGTTCGAGAGCTGTTGGTCTGGGTTTTCGGCTGAGTAAGGTGCCTGTTCTGACATCAGTCAGTCTCAGCTCAGCCAGGCTGGATAGGTGTAATTTTATTTTGTTAGCGCTGGATATGATAACGGTTCTGTCCCCTGAGGTAGACGAAGGGTCGTACTGCTGTACAGTGCGGAACAAATGTTCTGTTCACTTCCACGACACCACCCATCTGTCGGTGCTGCACGCAAATAAATCCAATAAAACTATTTATGCCCTCGCCCCTGATACCGGGGGCGAGGGCTATAGTAATTGCATTGCATTCCACTGCGTGCAGCACCGACAGACAGACAGAGACAGAGGTGGTGTCGATGAAGTGGACAGAACATATGGTCTACACTGTACAGTGCACATAGTGCGGAAGAATCGTATGCAAACTGTCATACATTCTTTTCCAGCTTAAAGGGAATGTTTCACATTAACATAAGATTTGAGTTGAGATGGCCAAGTTGTTGGAATTCCATTGCAAATTAAGTATTGTAGGAAGGTTAATAAGACAGCTCACAGAGGTCTAATTCGAAGTAAATTTGAGTTTGGTTTTGACATCTGCCAAAAAATAAGGCCCTAGTGTATTGAGGGGTAGCCGTGGCTTAAAGCGGATGTCGTCATTCCCTTTTTATGCGAAATGTTTGGATGAAAGTAGACTTGTTTTACATTTGGCTAAATACATAGCCCATACACTAGTCCAGTACTTATTGCAAGGCGGTTTGTTTTTTTTGTCTTCTATTTCAAAGAAATTCCTTCATAATGAACGTCATCAGGCCCAAATACTAACTTGTTTGTTTCCATGAATTTGAGGCACTGGTTTTGTGAGAAACAAATGTTCAGAATCGTGTTCGCAGCAATTACTGTCATATTTTGCACCACAAGCGGCGTACATTGGACAACTTTCAGAGAAGTGAAACATTCCCTTTAAGAGCTTGCATTATCAGAGCAGAATACATTGTAACTTTATCCGCCGAAAATAAATATCACTAAAATGAAGTATTATCAAAAACGTTTAGCATTTGATGTGACAATACTCTCACGCCAGATGGAACTTTTAAAAATCCAAGCTGCGATTGAGTCGAGTTCAGAGTTCAGACTCAGAGTTCAAACAAGAACGTGCTTAGCACGCTAACTTTGATCCCATAATTTGCTGGTGAAATTCGGTCGGCCGCTCGGCAGCGGTTAGTTATGAGGGCCGTACGTGCCGAATGCAGCCCGAGGGCTGGTGACCTGCTCTGTGACGTCACGTGACCTTGAACGCGTCCGCCGCCGGCCGCAGGCTATCCCAGGACGGGGCCGGGTTAGCCCACTGCCCGCTGCCCACTATCGACAGCCCACTGCCCACTGCCCACAGCCCACAGCCCACTACCCACAGCCCACAGCCCACTACCCACAGCCCACAGCCCACAGCCCACTGCCTACTACCGACAGCCCACAGCCCACTACCGACAGCCCACAGCCCACTACCGACAGCCCAGCAGCACACCACCTGACAGCACCAGCGAGCAGCATGCGACAACAACACAGGCCCACAGCCCAACTAGCGACAGCCCAATTGCAGTCGCCACAGCCCACTGCCCACAGCACACAGCACACAGCAACACAGCACACATCACACAGCACACTAACTGACAGCCCAGCAGGCCACAGCACAGCGCAGGCACACAGCACACTACCGGGCAGCCCCACAGCCCACAGCCCACAGGCACACAACACAGGCAGGCACACTACCGACAGCCAGCGAGTCGCACGAAGCCACTACCGACAGCCCACAGCCCACCAGCCCCAGCCCACACCCATCAGCCGCACAGCCACAGCCCGAGCAGCCCACAGACCACTGCCACTGCGCGCACTGCCCACTGCCCACAACCCACTACCGACAGCCCACTGCCCCCAGTGTCCACAGTCCACTGCCCAGTGCCCGGGGATATGGATGGTTACCCTGCCCGGCCGACTGGTGTGGATATGCTGCTCCCTCACTATGTCAGACGCTAATGTCATTACTGTGTGCTCGGCCTCTCATGGTGATAACCTCATGATGGAGATGGTCTGTTTTGTGTGCGAGGCGGGTGGCTTATTTGCAGTATGATGCTGCTGGTGAATATTTTCGATGCCCATTTGTTCACATTTGTGGTGAAAGAGAATGTTGAATTTGCAATGGCTGGTAGTGCTGGTTGGAACACGATCCTTTATTTCTTCTCGAAGACTTAACGGAATAAGGGGAAGAACTGTAAGGTCTTATCCCCGTTCGGATCTAGTTATATTCTGTTTATATATTTTCCTAATGCCTCGCTCAGTGAGGAGCTACACATTTGCACTCATTTTTTAATGCTCAACGTGTTCTCTGACTCATTGCTAAATATATCCTTGATGTTTTCTCCTTTCCAATGTGAACGCTTCGTTGGTTTGCTTGTTTGTTTCACTGTCGTTTGCATTGTTCGTGCCTGGTTCAAGGTCATACAAATGACACGCGCCTGATTCGTCGGCCTCTGACGTAGCTATACATTCCATTCATTGCAGTCGTACGGAAATGTCATGCAACGTAGATTCGGCAGATAAGTTTCTCACAATGAATGTGGAAACCGGGGCCCTGTGCCGAACGGAAGTCTTCATGCGAAAAATGGCGTACACGGGATATTGTCTGGTTATTCGTGTAATCGTCTTGAACGCGGGATTATTGTGTTGCCACGCGAACGTGTAGTTATAGTCTTGTTGGATCGTCTGATAATATGGTACCGGTGGGGAAATTTTCGATGTGCCTCGAGTAACAACGAGTACCAGAGCTGCGATTTGGTCACAGAAATAGTTTTTATTTAATATCCTTGACTTGGCAACACGGTTACGAATTCTTAAGCTTCCGTGGCAGTGTTGATATTTTTGCGACGTTTAAGGGGCATATTTCACCTTTGTATTGGTTTTGAACTGAGATTGCCATTATCTTTGGCTGTTATTGAAAAGTATAAATTACTTCAACCATTTCTCCCAAAACTTAACCGTTTTTAAGCAATGGATTCTTAAATTTTCAAAAGGTGGTCTATGCAAGTCCCGCCGCTGATTGACTGACAGCTACTTCAAGATTGTTGGTCTCGGGAGAAAAACGACTTGCATTTCTCGAACCTTGGCTGTATTATCTGCTGCGAGTACGATATCAAAAGACTTGTAATTTGTATAAAGCTATGTGACTTTTCGAGAAACAAATATCACCATCCTTTTCAGCAGCACTTTCTTCATATTTTGTACTACAACCAGCGTATATTTGTCAACTTTCAGAAAGCTGAAATATTTCCTTTCACCACGGCTCAAGTCCTCGCTACTCCGTAACTGTCCCGGTTTCAACGTCCTTCTGTTCATACGACCCACCGTTCGTTTCTGCGCCCTCTCGTCGTCCCCCTCACTAAGCGCCCCTTGCTTTCCCTGTGGATGTATCGCCTTGTATCGCCTGCGGTACCTTACCACCCTCTGACCCGTGTGTCTTCAGGAGTCCCTGTGCCGCCTGCGAGGCCAGCTGGCGGCCCACCCGTCTCTCCTGCCGGCTGACTTCGACATCGTGCCGGACTCGGGTGAGCTGGTGGTGCGCCTTACTCCACTGGCCGCTCGTCCGGCCCCGGCGGAGGCTGGGGCGGCGCGGAGTCCCGGCTCGCGGCAGCAGCAGCAGCAGCAG
>VOPJ01014228.1:0-12381 GCA_014673585.1 Semibalanus balanoides
AATTTGTGTTGCCCTAGAAGTCAGTGGTGACGTCACAGGTCAGGTCAAAGGTCAAAATTTACAGACACATTTTTATGGACCATATTTTCAATTCAAAGCCATTGGTTGCAACCATGATCACCCAGATTGCTCTCAAATGTATGACACACATCCATAATGAGCTAATCGGGGATTTTGTTTTTACAAAATGTCAAGGTCAAGGTCAGGTCACATAATGTCACTATGCCAAAAAATAATACGAAAGTCATGCAACACATGTTGTGCATAATATTGTACGTGTAGGACACGAAATTGATACTCATTTTACCACCTGATTTAAGGTACGTGAATGAAAGGTCAAGTAAAGGTCAAAGTCATGTCACAAAAGGTCAAAAATTGAAATTGATTTATACAGTAAATCAATAGATTTTCTAGACCGGTTTTGTCTCCGAAATACAGTGCTGCTCTGTATTTGTCTGTAGCTGGTCAAAAATGGACAAAAAATGAAATTTCAAAATTTGACGTTGCGAGTTATCCATACCTTAGATGTCATCACTCATTCGAAAATGCAGATATCATTTTGAAATTTGGTATGGTTGTTGAATGTGTATGTTTATTTTATATATATTCCGGTTTATTGAATATTTTAAAAAAGTTTTGATTTTTTTGTCGTTTTTTTTCTTCAAAAAAAGCATTTTTTTAGAAAAAAAAAATCAAAAATCACTTTTTTTCAAAAATCTGAGATAGCTATATTGTAGCCCTTGACATTTGCTATCTTCTCTTTTTTCGGATTCCATTTTGTCTATTACATGACATTCGTACAGTTTCCTTAAGCTTAGCTGATTTTGGTGTCAAAATCGTGTGTAGTAACTTCACTAACTTGGCTTTATCTCAAACAAATTCTGACGAAAAAAAAAATATATATGCATGGGGTGTGAAAAAGATGCCCAGTCAGGTATTAGAAGTTTGGCGTTGGTACCTGCATTGTTTCGTTAGATATTTTAGATATTCCTCAGGGGGGCTAAAAAAGCCACCCCCAGTGACTTGCGGGTTAAACATGTGTTACATCCCCTGCTTTCCGTAACCTGCAGTTTAACTTCGTAACCTCGGATGACCTTGACCTGACTTAATCGTCAACAGAATTGTACTTGAAGTGAATAGAATATACAAATAATGTTTCATTGTCAACTGCTTTATGCGTTATTATCGCATATTTGGAGAGACAATTCCATCCATCGGACTTTGATGAAGCGGTCAAACATTTTGTTTTTGACGTGACCGGTGACATCATCGGTGACCTTCAGGTTACAATATTTGGTTTCCCTCGACAAATTATGCGGAACTATCATATGCCGTTCGAATTTTTAAGATCATTTGAGTAGTTCCGGAGATCTGAGAGGGGCTATAAATACCCCCCCCCCCTCCCACAAAAAATCGCGTTAGAGAATATACCCCATTCTCCCCATTAACTCTTTCGTCAAGGCTTCTGTCAGTTTAAGTTTATCGAGGATTGTACTAGAATGGGCTATTCTAGGCCAGGGGCCGGCACCCTGTTTAGGGCGCGAGCCGGATGAGAAATCTGGAAGCAGACGGCTGGCTGGGCCCGGGGGATAAGCGATACAATTGACGGCAATGACGTGTCACATTTGGGAAATATGACAGCGTAATTAATGCATTTCAAAAGTTGTCTTAACGGCTGAGAAGTTTTGCCGTACCTATGCCACATGGTGCAATATGTATACCTTCTTAGACAGACTGTTTTGTTTTTTTTTTTTTTTTTTTTTTTTTTTTTTTTTTTTTTTTTTTTTTTTTTCGCAGCAGGCAAAATCTATTCATTAAAAAAAGGATGAAAGCACGTCTTCAACTTCATTTAGCCGACAAGTTGGCCCCCAAAATATTTGGACTTCCGCAGGAAAATTTGTGCCAGCAGGCAAAAGTGAGAATTGGAAACATCACGAATGCACACATGCCTTTTGTTAAAACTATTTCGATTCTGAAGGCACCGCAGGCCGGAATACAATGTAAGTTGCCGATACCAGCCGCGGGCCGGACGTCAGCCGGTCGGGGGCCGGATCTGGCCCGCGGGCCGGAGGTTGCCGACCCCTGTTCTAGGCTGTCAGCTACGATTCTTACCCTTTGTTGTATTATGCAGCATGAGTAGGTTATGTATAAATGCTTGTGATGAGTGTTACCAAATATGTGATGATTGTTACCAGATCTGCAAACAATACTTGTGATAGAGCAAACAAAAAGTATTTGTATAACAATCAGCGGTGCTTCTGATCAAGAAAAGGGTGAAGAACGGTCTTCACGCAGCTATGTGAAGTAAATGTAAGAGCCAATACAATTACATTGGAAAGAGATTCTGGAACAAAGTCACGTTACAAAAAGAAAGAGGAACTGCGATTTATGTTACTTGTGTTTGAATTGTATTTTGAATTGTTACATGTGTTTGCATTCAACTTATGCTTCAGCATGGTGACTATGTTTCGGTCTTTACAGATGGTCAGATGCGGGTGCGGATTATATTAACCCGCGCTTGGCAAATAGTGACCCCCGTCGAATATTCGCGATAACTTACATTTCAGATATCAACCTGAAACTTGCAGTACCTTCATCCACATCAATTGTTCATCGGTTAGAAAATTGTGGAAATGTTCCAAGTTTGTATAGTATAGATATACCCCGTTTTGTGACGTCACGTTTCTCGAACTTAGCGATAAAATCACCAAAGTTTAAGCAGCTGTAAAATGATTACTTTTTTATGATGAACAAAAACCCATGTACTCAAAGATAGTAAATTACATGTTCTATAACACTGCTATCTTAAATAGTCAAAAATGTACATTTTAACCGCATTTAATTATTTTAATGTGGGCGAGGATGGATGACATTGTTAGAGTTAATATTATTGAATGAAAAATGATCATAACCATGTCAGAGGTTTATATTTTTTGTAAAAAAGGCCAGAAATATATATATATATATATATATATACGTACTATATATCAATATATATATAGTATATATGTATATATATAAAACAAACTTTATAATGGCGTAACACCGAAAGCTTGTTTTATATATATTTCTGGCCTTTTTTTACAAAAAATATAAACATCTGACATGGTTATGACCATTTAATTATACTTTATTTCCTTTTTATTTTTAGTTTGTTTGTGTCATATAAAAAACGAAATATATGTGAAAGCCTGGTGTTCAAGCAACATATTGACCACATTTCAAAACGATATCACCATTTTTGACTTAGTAATAGCCTTTAAAGCACAACGAACTATGCGCGAATGTAGCGATATAATTACCAAAACTTTGAACAACAGTAAAAAGGAAAACATTTAATATTAAACAGGAATTAAACAAAATCATGTTGACAAATACATGGTCTGAAAAACACAATCTTACAATTTGTACAATTTAATTTGTTGACAACCATTTTTTGTAAAAAAAAAAATGTGCAAGCAAGGTGTTAAAACAGTATACAAACCAGGTATTAAATCAAGAGCAACATTTTTCACGAAGAATGGTAACTGATAACGTTATATTTTTATTGTTTTCCCTTTTGGACAAGATAAAGACAAATGAATGACAGCAATGTATTTCTGAGAACAAACTGGTCTAGAAATTTGTCTTTTTTGTTCAGAATTATCAATGAAAAAAAAACTAATTTGACCTGAATTTGACATTGCAAAACAATAATGCAGGAAGATAATTCTATTGGCTTTTCAAAGATGTTTATTGATTCCTTTTAGCTGCAATAGTTTCCGAGATAATGGCAAGGTTTTCTGCAAAACGTAATATCTTTCCAAATATGACCGATGACGACGTCATTTGACATTGAAGACCCAAGGGCATTCAAAGTTAACAAATTAAAGTTATTCGTGAACTTTACCCACCAACTGCATTTAACGATTCTTACGCGAGCGGAGATGTGACTGGGAAGGCTGATTAAGCCCCCAGCCCCCTTCGATCGATTTGTATACCTTTATCCGTCGCAGAATAGGGTTAAATAAACAGCATTGTTTGTAAACAATGTATTTTCACCAGCCTGCATTCAGAGTTGGTATTAATGTTGTGTGGGCCGTCCGTATAGCTCGTCTCTGACGGCTTTGAAACATCACAACACAGGCTGTTGGAGGAGACCCTCATTTAGAGAAGTGATTTCGTCGTGTGACCGAGATAGTTACCCATCACAACACAGGCTGCTTGGGAAGACCTCAGTTATAGAGAAGTAGATTTCGTTCGTGTGACCGAATGATAGTTACCATCAACAAACACAGGCTGTTGGAGAGACACCCCTCATTAGAGAATGATTTCCTCGTTACAATTTGATTTGACCGAGACTAGGTTACATCACAACACAGAACTGTCTGGAAAGTAGGACACTCATTTAGAGAACGTGATTTCCTCGTGATGACCGAGATAGTAATCACAACACAGGGCTGTTGGAGGAGGACACCTCATTTATAGGAAGTGCATTTCCATTCGTATGTTGACCGCAGATAGTTACATCACAACACAGGCTGTTGGAGGAGACACCTCATTAGAGAATGGATTTCCTCGTGTTGACCGAGCATAGTTTACATCACAAACACAGGCTGTGCCCAGGAGACACCTAAAATTTAGAGAATGATTTCCTCGTGTGACGAGATAGTAACACCTCACAACACAGGCTTGTTGGAGAGACCACCTCATTAGAGAAGTGATTTCCTCGTGTGACCGAGATAGTTACATCACAAACACAGGCTGTTGGGAGGAACACCTCATTTAGAGAAGTGATTTCTTCGTGTGACCGAGATAGTTACATCACAACACAGGCTGTGGAGGAGACACCTCATTTAGAGAAGTGATTTCCTCGTGTGACCGCACGATAGTTTACATCAACAACACCAGGCGTGGAGGAGGGACACCTCATTTAAAACACCACAAAAAACAACCCAAACAAACAACAAAAACACACGAACAACATAAAACACAGAAAGACAGTGATTTCCTTCGTTCGTGACCGAGATAGGTTAACAATACCAACACAAGGCGTGGAGAGGACACACAAATTACAAAGGCTTTAGAATTTCCTCAAGTGTGAACCGACAGATAGTAAATCACAAACACAGAGCTGTTGGAGGAACATCATTATAGAGAAGTGATTAATCCTGTGATTGCGAGTAGTTACATTCACAACACAGGCTGTTTGGAAGAGAGGACACCTCAATATAGAGAAAGTGAATTTCCTGTGTTGCCGAGATAGTTGCCGCAGACCGTATTGCCCATGCATCGAGACTGATAATTAATGACCCATGCTCAGGCCTGTGTGATAACTGTGCTGTCTATGACTAAGTGATGATGTGACTGAAATGGGAATTGATGAATGAATTATGTCGCTCAATAGGACAAGAGAATCAAAGTCACAGATCGACAGACAGGAACGACAGCCGACTTTGACAGACCGTTCTGATGGACTAATGACCAGACACGTCGCAGAGAACTAATGAAGTAATAGACAGCGTCTAGAGGAGACCACGACATGACATAACACTGCATCTGTCGACAGTCTAAAGAGAGAACCATAACCTGCTCCAGCAAGTGACACGTTTGAAGAACCTCTGTGTCGACTGTGTCGACCTCTGGCCTGCCTCATACTGACGCTGTCTGCCCCCCCCCCCCGTCCTCAGGTCAGAGGCCATTGACCTGTCGCTGCAGATCGCTCGTGGCGTGACGGGCCGTCACGATGTAGTGGTCGTTGACAACTGTTTCCACGGCTGTCTCAGCACGGTCATAGAGATCTCGCCACGGGAGCTGAAACGCAAACAACTCGGTCAGTGAGCGGAGCGCCCTTTAGCATTATTAACTATACAGTGTGTGCTATACTGAATCATGTGTGGTGATCTGTTGATCTGTGGCGATTGGTGCATTGCCTCTGACCTAAGTTGTCTAAAAGTCGTCTTCAATTGTTAAGGTCAAACTCGCTCGTGATTTTTGACGGCCAAGCAACTTTTAAAGTATCCGAAATGTGTTTGATTTGCACTCAATTGTTTAATATGTGTTTTTCCGATAAATCTTAACACATTGTTGGTACGATCGAATTGTCCTGTTCATCTGGTGAGGTTAATGCCACAACTTTTAGTTTGGCATTAATTTTGAGTAAAAAAACATGTTTCAAAGAGCTCGAGTTATGTCTCTGTATGGCAAGACTGTGCCGTGAAAGGATACCCCGTTGACACCTCCCTGGCCCGTTCGCCCCTCAGTTCCCAAGGAGTGGGTGCACGTGATTCCGATGCCGGACCTGTTGACACCTCCCTGGCCCGTTCGCCCCTCAGTTCCCAAGGAGTGGGTGCACGTGATTCCGATGCCGGACTTGTTCCGGGGTCCCCACGCTGGCAAACCAGACGCCGCCGAGCTGTACTTCCAGGACGCCAAGCACATTGTCCAGTCTGCCATGGCCAGGGGCAGGAAGGTGAGGGAAACGGGTGCCGTGGAAGCTAGTGATGGCATTTTTTTACTAATTGAATGTGCTGACCAATACCGATCCAATAGCGAACAGGAGGTATTTTGGTTGAACAAATACAGACCAATTTAGGTTAGAGACAAAAATGTCCTAGGTTATAACGATTTTACAATTGTAGGTGGCGGTATTGTATGCAATATGTAAATTGAATATTGTATAATCCATACAATACGCATGTTTGAAATAACCTTACTTACTTCTCTGATCAATATCAGCATATTATATAATGATGTAATCTGTTTAGTATTTACATTATTTGATTTGGTTTCGAGCAAATATAGCGCTAATTTGCTGGATTTGAATAAGAATGCGTAAAAATGTGACGAAAATTGAAATGTTTCAGACTAGGCTGACCAAATATAGTCCGATAATGTACTAACATGACCGACAGACTACCAAATCGTTCAAACATATTTGGGGGGATGCCTAATCAAAGTTTTGGTATCCGATTGACGACGCCAACTATGTGATGGAAGCCGCGATGAGCAGAGGAAGAACGTGACAGAGTAAGAGCAGAACTGAGGCAAAAGTTAACAAATTCTGGCACGTTCTAACATAATGTGACAAGTATGCATAGGCATCGGCGACAAAGCTTAGTGACATAACAAAGTACCATCAGTTGGGCAATACTGCTCACCTCTGGCAACATATACCCGGGAAGCAGGTAGAGCAGAGTGACTTGCACGCAGATGTAGTGCATTGTGTAGTGCTAATGGCATTGTCAGTGCATTAAGCAGCAGTGCAGTGGACCCGGCGGAATAATGTTCATACCGTATAATAACGCTGTCAAACATATAAAAATGGTTCTGTTTAGCAAACATTTGTCAACAACTAGTGCACAAAACGGATGACAAAATCCTGTGGCTTCAGATCCCTACAGGTGACGTACACAGATAGGGTTGTCCCAGCCCTGGGTTATATGACCGGGTAAGGGCAGTGGTAGAAGTTGTGGTCATGCCTATGGTCTGTGATACTGTTTAAGTAGTATGTAATCCAGGTGCGAGGCTTCTAAAAATCAGATTAGAGACTGAACTGAGCCCAAGTCCAGCAAGCCAAAAACAGTTGATGAGCTGTCATCTGATCTTCTAATCACGAATAGAGGTTTCGTTCGATATACAACAAAATATATGTGTAGTAGTTTGCATTATTTGTAGGTATATACTGTACCCTTTGTACTGTTGCTGCATTTCATATATATGTTTATAAATATATGTATTTGCCTTTTCTTATCTAAAATATATGTATTAAATAAATTAAATAAACAAATATATGTATTAATAAAATCAATATATGTATTTGCCTTCCCTTATCTAAAGGAAAAATCGACAGGTTCACGTATGTATTGCCCCTCCCCCGGAAACCGTTTGGAGAGAGGTGGGTTGCTGTTTGTTTTATTTCTAGGAAGTCGTGGTCCTCCCTCCCCCTTTAAACTGTTTGCACTGACGTCCAGACGCCAACAACCTTCTTCCCCTTCCATCCACTACAACGACAATGTTGCATGACAGAAACGGAAGCGAACCAATGATAGAAGAAGAAGCAGGATTGGTATCGTATTCCCTACGTCACACAGTCTCTAACACTAGATTCTAGGTGGATTTTTATACACATATTTTTAGTATAAACTCTATTGCTACACAGGATAAGATCATTATATTATTATAACAAACACTTAAAAATATTAGTGGTGGTACTGATATTCGATGAGAGAAAAAAAAAGATTTTGGTTTAAGTGAATTGTTTTTAGGTACTGGGAATAGTAGGTCAATACTTTATGAATAATACCTGGGTGTTAAATACCTATTAGGTGCATTGGTTAAAGGGACTGTCCCACATTAACATTATCACTTCTCGAGTATGAGATAGCATATTAGCTGTGCATAGGCAATTGATAAATTATATGTAATAGAGTTTAGTTAAAACAACCACCGAGTCGAATCAAAAAGAGAAATTGGAGTTTGGTATTTTGACATCTGTACGCATCCTCTATTATTGTTTAATCTTATTTTTTTAATTATTTATATATTTGTTATTATATCTTGTTATTTTATTTTTATTTATTATATACTATATATAAACTGCACTCTAATTAACAAAAAATAAAAAAAAAAAAAAAATCCACTCCAGAAGTATTTGAACGTGGATTCTGAGCCGATGACGTCGTCACTCTTGACTAAATATTGGTGATTGCCGACTTGTATTTAGCCATACATTATCCATACATTTGGCAGCGTTATTTGTTTTCCCGAAATTTCTGTATATGACGTCATCAACCTAAATATTAAATCTTATTTTGTTATTAAATTGAACACTTTTTGTGAAAAAAAAATGTCATAATCGTGTTCGGCAGCGACTACTTCACATTTAGCACCACAAGCGGCGTACTTTTGAGAACTTTTGGGAAGGTGGGACAGTCCCTTTAATACGAATCGGCGTCTGTCAGCTCATTTCGGCATATCTCATTTAAACCGACAACAGACATGACTGTTTGACATATATGCGTCTCACATCGGCGTAACACACTCCCGTGGCAAAGGACATTACAAATTGGCAGTGCACGGTGCACTGTCAATTTGTGATGCGCTTTGCCGCGGGAGTGTGTTACGCCGATGTGAGATGTATATATGCCAAACAGTATGTCTTCTGCCGTTTTACATGAAAATGCCGAACTGAGCTGAACAGACGCCGATTCGCATCAAGAGAAGGTGTACTCAGGACTAGACATACATTATCAGCACTAGAACACAGGAATATTATCACAGAAAACATTTTCGTGACAGTGCGCTTATACAACTATTTTCATATCTGACGCAGTTCTGGCCTTTCTCGAGCTCATCAATCTTAGATTCTTATATAACTGCCTCAGCGTAGTTGTCTAGCTGTGTTAGTAACATAAATAAGAGGATATCAAACCTCTGTTATTGATAAGCGTAAAAAGAAATAGACGCGTACACCTTACTATTGCTATTGCTCGGACCCTTGGTAAGTTTGTGTCAGTACTCCATGCTCGGACGTTGTTATTCCTCTGGCCACTGTGTGCACGCCGCCTATGTTTATGACGCAGTTCTCGCGCTGCTGCGAGTCCATCGATCTTCGTCACTTATATAACATGGTTGTTTGTTTGCCTCCTCTCCGTTACATAAGCGACCTTGCCGACCAGTACAGGGTGGTTGATCCCGGACCTGGGCATACGCAGTGTCAGAAGCTGAATATCGGACTTGATTTATATTCTGCCGTATCATGTATGAAATGCAGTAAGGCGCAAGCCAGTGGTGTTTTGTCAGTCATTTGATACCGTCGATCACGGATTCAAGGCAAGTCGAGGCCATCTCCCTCTACATACCTACTACTAATACTGGATGTTCTTTGTGATAAATTGCTGGTTTACAGAAAATCGAAGCAATGTATCCCACAGAATGTTTGATTACAATGGGAGCACAGGTTGCACACATATGGCATATGTTGCGCACATTTCGGAACGTGATCGTGTAATGGTGTGAAGCTGAAGATCTTTAGTATTTGGCCGTCAAGCTAGCTCTTGACTGCGTTTTGTTTATGACACGTTTTGTTTATGAGCACCGGTCACGTCTTTGTACAGCATTCTACTGAGGTGAGATTTGGATACAGAGATAAGGCTGGCAGCTGGGAACATAACACATGCCAACGTTTATGAATTTTTGCCATTCAGTTTTTGCCAAAACAAATATTGATTGTTCCAAGTTTTTTTTATCGAACTCTTCCTATGACTGCAGAGGTATACAACCGTGGTGTAGTCTCCAACGCAATCTATTGTGTCCGCATTAATTTTAACTTGGCATGTTTTGGTTACATGTTTACTATTTACCAACACAAATGTGAGCATCGCAATGAATTGAAACATTCACATTATACCTGAAATATTTTACGACAACAGATGGCAGGGTTCAATACAATTACAACAAGTTCAAGCAACAAGCAGCAAGTTGCCGATATACGACATACGCGTGAGATCCGGTGGCCCGCAGCGATAGACCCCTGCTAACCAGCCTGATAATGTGACCCTGTGACCGCAGCGATAGACCCCTGCTAACCAGCCTGATAATGTGACCCTGTGACCAGTGGCGCAGCTAGGATTTAGCCCCGGGGGTGTCAGCACCTGATTGGGGGGCCACTGTTTGTGCTTGGGGGCCCACCAAATTTATGACCCCAAATTTGTAAATGCATGTTGATTTGTAAAACATGAACTCTCCTTAAAGGAAATAGTTTACATTGGATTGTTTTTTTTTTCAAACACGATTTATGGGCGCCATATAACTATTGTGTTGCGGAGCCCTAAAGCCCCAATTATCATCATCATCATCATCAAACACGATTTGACTGTATTTTATAATACAACTTTTTTCATGATGGCAAATATAGCCATACATCGCGCCGATTCAGGACAGAAGGACGTACACGTTTTTTTTCATATTATGCGTACTTTTCGCGCAACGTCCAACGTGTCTCAGCCGAATCAATTATTCGAAAGTAGTCCACGTAAGATTAACTGTATAGCCTCTGCCCAGGTTAAGACAAGGCCCACGTTCTTGACATTATTTATGGCCGCACATTCCTTCAACAAAAAGTCAAATATATTCGGCTTTTCAGCCCAGAAAAACTGTAGTTAGGGTTTTTTCAACACGGGATACACAACTGCATCTCAGTTCAAAACCCATGTTGAAGGTGAACTATTTCCTTTTATGATAAATGATCACATCACACCCGACATCCCAACATTAAAAGTTTTTTAATCGCACCATTCGTATGATCCCAACTTGGGAGATTTGCTAAGACATTGCAGAACAGAGCATTGCAGAGCGCATACAATTGTCAGCATATAAAATAAGTTAATATAACTCACTCACGCAGTGCTAGGAAAGTGGTTCAACAATTTAAGTTCGCGAAACACAATTTTCGCCAGCGGTGGAACAAGTTTTTATAAATACCTATGATGATGTATTAATAATTTCACTTCGGTGATGATAGCAGCCGTAAAATATTATTTCATACTATTTGTTGTGTACTATCTTCTGCCATTGTGTTTGCTCATCAGCTATTTGCACCTGCATAGGTACTACTTCGTTGTTTTAGTTTTCACGGCAAAATAACTTTCAAGTTAAGACAAATAGAGAAACGGGACACTGTTATGACACTGTCGCTCATGTGAATCTTACACTTGGTAAGGGCATCAATTTCTATTAAGGTCGCCTATCTTCGTCACTTACATAAGTGTTGTTTGTATGCTCGCGTGCGTTACACAAGCATCCCTCCTGACCAGAGCAATTTGACTCGGTACCTGGCTAGCCTACGATGTTATGTAATCTAACGGCTCTGATAAGAGTGCTGGTCACGGTAAAGTATACCCTGGTAATAGGTGAATAACAACGAATGGTTATAGGGGAACATGACCCTTGACCATCCGTTAAGATCCGTCCATTGGCCTGATCAGGTAGCAGCTCAGTCAGGGACATTGCCAGAGGTGCACGGGGGCCATGCTGCTTCCACTGAGCAAAATAGATTCACCCTAAGATAATAATTGAGATTTAATCTGTAACACCCGACCCCCCGCCCCCCGTCAGCAAGTAATATGGCTGAGGAGCAAATTTCGTTTTTTGCCGACGTGCCCCCCCCCCCTGATACAAATCCTGGCTACGTGCGTTATTGGACAGCTGTATAGTTTTCTTCGAAGTTTGGCAGTAAATGATACTTATGTAAACGCGAAGGTAGTTAAAGGAAATAGTTCACCTTCAACATGGGTTTTGAACTGAGAGAGCAGTTTTGTAGCCTGTGTTGAAAAACCGCTAACTGCAAGTTTTCTGGGCTGAAAGGGCTCTCCAGCCGAATATATTTAACTTTTTGTCGAA
>VOPJ01014229.1:0-12381 GCA_014673585.1 Semibalanus balanoides
GGGGTCGCCGAATACGTATTTGAATGCGAATGCGAATGCGAATGCAAAATCATGGACATTAAATCTGGCTGAGATGGGCAACATATGGTACGACTTAATGGTACTTAATGAACTTAACGACTTAATGACTTAATGATAAGCAGCAAGCTGATTTGAAGGAAGCAAGCTCTGTTCTTGCCAGTTGCCACCACCATTTGCAATAACATTCAAGCTTAACCGAGAGAGAGACTGTTCACCTGTTAGATCCGCTCGATCCCATGGTGGTATGTATGCCAGCTTATATTTTAGCGGATAACGTCGTCTCCACTCCCATACATGCCTGCTTTGTTTTGGACAATATCCGCGAGGGAACATACATAAATATAAATGCTAACTGGTCACTTGTTAACCTTTCGACTTTCTAAGAACTGCTAGATTGTCAATAGAGCCGAGACTCTTGCGTGTCGAAAGCATTGGATACCAGGGACGCAGGGACTATGTTCAAGTTGGAGGGGGGGGGGGCAGAATTTCAGCCTGCCAATAATTTTATGTTGTATTGTTCGTACCATTGATTCGTCCACTACAGGTATTTTTATATTGAATTTAGCTGACATAAACTCGGCTACCAAACTGCTCTCTCGCAATTCTGAGATTTATTAGAAATCAAAATCAAAATTTCGTATTTTTGGGTTTTATCATGTTTTCAGAAATTTACAGATGTACAAAAACGGAATTTGCATGACGAAGACGTGCCCGATGAGTATAATTACGAAATTTGCAGTTGATTTAATTCAAACTTACTGACTTGTGACCTTTCAAAGAGCAAAATCGATCTCTTTTCACGGCATTGCCATGCGCACCATGCATAACACAGGTGTTTCCGTTTTTGCCTTATACTTCGAGTCTATGAAACTACATAGCAAACAAAACGAACCGTAAACATGAAAAACGAAAAAACGAACCACATAAACATGTATTACAACGCCTCATGTTAAGTCATCGAGCAGTTTGCCTCGTGACCTCGTATGACCTTGAGCTTGATTTTAGTCAGGTCATCTGAGTCTTAGCACTGATACTTAAAATGTGATAGAAAGATACTGCGTCATAATACATGAATCATATACCGTTTTTTTACTGCTTATGCGTTTAATATCGTTATTTTGCGCGACAATTACATCCACCGTTACGGTACAACATTTTGTCTTCGACCTTAATTGTGACATCATCGGTGACACCAAGGTCTACAATTTTGTTCCATCTACAATCTGTTTTCCAGAGCTATCGAACTCCGTTTGCGTTTTTTAAGATCGGTCCAGTAATTTCGGAGATCTTAGAGTGGGCTTAAATCCCCCCTTCCTGCATGGAGGCTGGACGTTAGCCGGGCCCGGGAGGCCCAGGGGGCCGCTGTCGGGTTAAAACCCGCGACCAGTAGAACAGCAGCAATGGGGGTGGGGGGGGGGGGATTGCGCCCATTGCCTTCCCATCGCTGTTATAGAAGCATGCCTATCGCCTAACCATATCAACCAACTAGCCAGAGGCCTGTCTTGTCAAGCATTGCTGGCCGCTGCTTGTATGCTGGTCTAGTCCGACGATCACCACCCGACTCCCTGAAGGGCTGGCTGATAGGCCGGTCGAGTGCTCGGCCATATTGCGACCGGAGCCGGTCGGCGGGCGAGCGCACTGCCGCCTGGTTAGAGAAGCAAGTACCTAATACCTATACAAGTACAGGCACGTACATATGTTTTGTCCACTTCATCGACACCATCCGACGTCGATGCGCCCGCCGCCCGGCGAATAAATCCTTCGTGAAAACGGCTAGCAGCAGTCCTTTCAGCGCACTATTCGAATAAACCGTTTATTTATCTGGGCGATGTTGGTTTTCATCTACCGGAAGCTAGCTTTGAAAGCATACTTAAAAAGCCTTGCCCGAGCTCTCCCGTTGAATTAATTGTCCATCGTTGCTGTCTGTCGGTGCTGCACGCATTGCAATCTAATGAAACTATGCTTTCGCCCCTGATACCGGGGACGAGGACTATAGTAATTGCATTGGATTCCACTGCGTGCAGCACCGACAGACAGAGCCAGATGCAGGGGTGGTGTCGATGAAGTAGATAGAACATATGTACGCGGCTGTACACTGTACACTGTACAGTGTAGTGCGAATATTCTGTCCACTTCATCGACCCCACCCGATGTCGATGCGCCCGGCGAATAAATCCTTCGTGAAAACGGCTATTTTAGTAGTCCTTTCAGTGCACTATTCAAATAAACCCTCCAGTTCTCAGGGGTGATGTTTATTTTCGTCTGCCGGAGGCTAGCTTTGAAAGTATTTAAAAAAAAATGCTTAAAGGGAGTGTGCCTACTCACATTGGTCATGTGGAGTTGTTGACACTAGTCTGTAGAGTATATTTTTCTGAAATTTAGCTATTAATTCATTTCCCCAGATTCATATAGTTGCTGAGTTTCCAAACTCGCCAAGATCATTCCGGCTGGAATAATTATTCGCCAGAGAGAATTTCGCTACTAGAACTAGGAGATTTTTGCATGGGTTTTGTTTATTGTCATTGGTGCGCATGTAGGTAACATCTCGTACTCTGTTTATAGTGGCGACGTTTAAAAGTTTTGAAACAAAACAAATGCAAAACAGAATATAAGTTAAAATTCAACTAAAGGGCTCCAGACGGAATTTTATCGTAACCAATGATCAACTCCAAATAGCTTCTTTACAGTAATAAAAAATATAATTTGACATTTCAAAAAGAGTAGGCACACTCTTCCTTTAAGCGAACCCGTTTAATTTAATGTCAACATTGTCCATCGGGTGCTGTCTGTCAGTGCTGCACGCAAGTTGGAATCTAATGAAACTGTGTATGACCTCGTCCAGATACTGGGGCGAGGGCTATAAGTATTGCATTTGCTTCCACTGCGTGAGCACGACAGACAGACAGAGACAGAGGTGGTGTCGATGAAGTGGACAGAACATTTGCACTACGCTGCACATCATCATTGATTGGTGATTTGATATTGGACATATGCTAGATGAGGCATATGGTGGCTCAGTGTGTCTGCCTGCATATCTACGCATCTGCATATATACGAAGTGCGCGCTCCGCTCCCTTCGTTGCGGCTCGGGAAAATAAACGAGGCGCTTAGCTGGATTGAAGGTCGAGCTCCTATACAGGTAAAGGTTCAATTTTACCCGCTATCATGAAACTTGTAGAAAAAATAGGTCAGACTCAGCTCAACGAATATCTCGAATCAAATCATTTGTTAGCATGCCATCAGCACGGATACCGCAACACACTCAACAAGAAAAACAGCACTAGGCATTATCAGGAATAAAGCCTTCGCCATGGACAGAGGAGAAATTTCATCCTTAATAGCTCGCTCGACCTGTCCAAATGTTTGATGTAGTCCACACCAGTCTTTTGAACAAGCTGAGCACTTACGGTATAGCCCGAAGTGGTTCGGAATTAAAACCTGGCCGATCACTCGCAGCGGTATCTGATTTTCGAGGCGCAAGATGGTACAGCCATCAGGTCCCTCTCCAAAAAAAATGCGATCGGCGTGTACCCAGGGTGGATCGCTGAGCTGCGCCCTAATATCCCTTTTTTCAAACGACCTCGGCTCTACGTGAACGAATGAAGTCGCCAATGGTTCAGTACGCCCGAATGAATGTTCAGATCATCATCAGTGGGCAGAAACAGGAGATGCCACGTATGGTAGCGCAGCTAGAGGACAACTTAGCTCACTATCCCAGTGGTTCTGCCCACCCGAATCGATGAAGGTTGAACGAACAGAAAACTCAGATGATTGTTTTGGTACACCTGCCATGCTAAGAAACGCTCCTGCTGTGAACCTTGTCATTCATAATGCTCCGGATTCCTTGAGTGCGAGGTGGTCAAAAACCTGGGTAATTTTGTTAGATAGGCACATGAGCTCCAGCCACATATAAACGCTCTTAACAGTAAGTGCACCGGAATGTTGATAGCGTTAAGCTACGCGCGTCATGTCATTCCGAACAACACTGTGGCGACTCTAGTTCAGGCTCTCGTAATATCCGTGATTCGCTAACTGCCCTATCGTCTATGGAACTTGCAGAACAACACCCAAATTAAAACGCCTCCAAAAGATCATCAAACTTGGGTGCGCGAGTGGTGAGCGGGAAAAAACGTCATGATCGTGTAATCTGGTGTCCGTGCATAAAAACCTTGGCTGGTTGAGGGCCGAACAGCTCTAGAGTACCACGTGTGTATAGGTGCGTTCCGTAGTGAATGGCCCGTGGAGCCAGAGGGCATATTCAATGGTCATCGGACAGCCCAGCCAGCCGGTTACTTCATGGTAAACTCGACATGCCAACAAACTAGCATTGCCTCGCATTAGGACGGAAGCTGGCAGGCGAAGACTTTGCTACCGAGGAGTGATCGAAGACTTTGCATGTTCGTGATCGCCATTTCCGCACAACTCTAAAACATGAACTACTGTCGCGGAAATCAGCTAGGAAATGATTGTTTATTATGTGAACGAATGGGTGTATAGAGAGTGTTGTGCAGTTGGTAATCCTACTAACTTTTAAGATGACGTGCAAATGAAAAGCCGCCTTGCCGTGGATTTGATGTAAATATATCTGATGATGATGATGAAAAAGCGATCGCCAAAAAAGGCAATCACGATTTCAATCGTAATCACGATCACAAAGCACTAAACACCGAATTTGGTGACGTCATCAAAGCAGCCATGTGGTTCCGGAGTTCCGCGGACCGGCTCGAACTTAACCAGTGAACGGCAACCGCGACGGTGAAGCCACCACTGCCCCACCAGATTCGCTGAAATATCACCAATTTGAGTTGTAGTCCTTAAAATAACCGAAAGGTCTAAAAAGCGACTAAAAAATGACTTAAATTACCGATTCAATAAATTCAGAGATCTTCTGCTTCAAAGTACTTCTCGCCTTTACATGTTTTTTTTTAGGCTCAGTGGCATGCTGCAGACGAAAAATTAACATGTTCTCAAAGTGGGAAGGGGCGGCGCCCCCGCTAAAAAAACGTTCCGGGGACAGCTACCTGCTGCCCCCACGGTTCCTGCGTCCTTGTTGGATACTTCATAGTCCATACTATAGCTCTGAAGCTAGTATGCATTGTGTGTGCGAACATGTGTGCTGCTCAAATGAGCTGTAGCGTCTGTAGTTGCTAATTACGTGTTTGGTGTCGATTTACGTATCGATTTAGGTAGTAACAGACCTGAGCTTACTAATACTACTATCACCCGAAACTTGCTTGTCGGCGTTAAAGGGAATAGTTCACCTTTAACATAGGGTTTTGAGTTGAGATAGCCAAGTTGTGGCGCATGCTCGGAAAGATTGTGACGCTTTCACATTTTCCAAGAAACCTCCTAATTATTTAATATTCAGTCCTAAAAGTCGGGACCAGGTAAACCCGGTAACTCCAATCGCTGATTGGCTGATTTTGGTTGAGTTGACGTATGATTATGACGCACAGATGACGTAGACTTGGGGAAAGTGTAAGTGCTGGACAAAACCATACTGTTTCAGTACCTCATTATTTTTGCAGATGAAACTTTGTAGGTAATGCTTATGCATAGTGATTTCTTATGTTTTAAATCTCTATATAAAACATTCTTTTCTAAAACAACGGTTCTTTAGCGTATGCCGTAAGCGTTCAGCCGCTGGCCTGAACGTTACCAGGCTCGCGTACAAACTTGTTCATCTGTTCCCCCTTCCCCCACTCACCGACCCCACCTCGTACCATTACGCGGTGCCGCTGTGTTGAGTTGGCGCCCGGGGCGCAGCCGCCGTCTGAGTGATAGGAGCCGACGGCGGAGACCGGTACGCATTGACGTGTAGACCGATGCATGACCTTGTGCACCATAATCAACGGACGCCCAGAGCACGGACAGTGAGCGACGATGGCGGACGCTACACTTTCATAGTGAAAATAATATGAACGATACCTTACGTAAAGCAATACCTACTGTTGATGTTTTCAAAGCGTTGTATTTACGGCATCTTCAACAAGAGTACTTGGGCAAGTACCATGTATACGACAACGATCCCTCACTAATCGATGACGCTTGTCTGCTCTCAGCAGTTGATTTCGCATACTATTGAGGAAAAAAATATTGAATTATCACCAAATAATTGCATTAAGTTTCCTTTTTCGCCGTACAATATAGGTTTCTTTGACTTACTAGTATATGATACTTTAATTTTCTTGGCTTCTCTTCATCATTTCTGAGGCTTTTTTCTCGTTTTTTTTTTTTCAAGTTGAACTATTCCCTTTAACGTTATATAATATCAGCGGCATAAACGCAATATTCAACTAGTTGTATCTTTGATATTTGTACACTTTTTGATCGACCTTCTCCTTGAAATAGGCAATCTAAAAATTAAAAAGAAAACAGTATGTAAACTACTGTTTTCTTTTTGATTTTTAGATTGCCTATTTCAAGGAGAAGGTCGATCAAAAAGTGTACAAATATATATTATTAATGCTCCTTGCTAAAGCACTGCGTGATAGTTGTATCTTTGTATGATCAATGAGATAATTTTAGTATTTCACCATTTCAATGTTGGCAGTTACAGACATCTGACGCGTTCCCTTGCAACGTTCAAAGATTTGTCGGCACTCGCACGTTAATCTGGGTGTACCTAATGTGGATTAATCGTCGGATCTATTGATACTATTCTATTCTCGTCGAGTGATGTAGTGGGTTTCTCATAGTCCTATTTATGCAGACGGAGGTTTACGTTGGTTCTTGGAGCCAAGATATTGCGCAGAAGAAACATGTCAGATTACTCTTAGGTGGTGTGTTTCTCTTGTCTTGTTAAGCGTTGTCCTTTACGTGGTCTGACCTGCGCAGTGCCGGCGAGCTATACTCGGAGACTTATGACAATATATGCTAAATAACTGTTATAGGCATCATGTGTGTGCTAGCGCACACTTATGCGAAATTCTCTCAGATGTGTCCAGACTCAAGAGGTACTTCAGTTGGTGATTCGTAGGTAAATGAAGCGGACTTTGTATTTATTAATGTGCGCTTACATGTTTTTTATCTCTTTGTGATGTCCGACACAACGTTGGGTTTCACTCCCACAACGTCACTAGTGAGTGCTGACATGGTGAATACAAACACAAAATGTACGCAGTAAAAGTCCGTATAGGTACACGTAAGTCATAACAACAAAAGAGCAAATAACTAAACGTACCTTGATGTCTAAAATTGCTGGCGAAATATGCAGTCTTATATTATCTCATGATACAGTAGATCTCTTCTGTTGTATGAGCTACATAATGTCCACTATAGTCTGTTCCACGAGTCTTTTACCTTCATTCAACGATATCAGAGTTATAAAGCGCGTGTTTTGATGACGATATTTGAAAAATCAAACGTCATAAAGTCATACAGTCATAAATTTGCAGTACAACAAAGAGCCTCATGAGCCCGTCTTGGGTTGTACGGCACACATGAACGTGAGCAGCACACGCCTCTCCACATACACATTGCCTCGCATGGCATCATATCATTTGTACACACTAACGGTAATCAAATAACCTCGGAATAATCTTTGATCCCACCCTCAGTTGGGACGCGCATATATCCGCAGTCATTAGGCGCTGCTTTGGTATCCTCATCGGTCTATATCACATATGAGGAACTACCTGCCACCTTCTGTCGTCTCCTCCACTGGCGTATCCAGACTCTCTCCGTGTGGGGGGGGGGCATTTTTTGTGGCAAAAAAGTATCACACTTTTTTTCCTCCGATCTGAGCCGGTCACCATATTTTGGTATTTGAGCTTAAAAATACACTTTTTAGGGACAAAAAACACTTTTTGTTGATTTTTTTTCTGTATTTTTTTCGGAGCAAAAAAAAATATACAAAGGGAGAAAAAAAACGCTACACAAAACGTGATATTCTGTAGCATATACACATATAAGTAATACAAACATTTATCTCATACCAACACGTAGGGGCTTCACCAGATAGTTCTTGAGTCGGAGGTCTGCTGAAATTACGAAAAAAATGTACCCCATTTTTTAGTGTATTTAAGCCTTTGCAACATATTTAATGCGGATTTCCATGTTATGGTTGGTATTTAGTTATTCAACGTTGCACGCGATTTTTTCGGGTTTGCCTGATAGAACCTAGAACCTAGAAACCTAGGCGGTAGGCCTCGTAGAAGATAGAGGCTTAAAATGCGAATCATTCAATTCCGTGTTACGACAAACCGAAGACGATGACGATGGCTTCGTTATGACGATGGCCACCGATGTGACGCCGCCAAGCGGCGTGATAATTTTAATTTTAGGTATTGGAAAACGACATTTTCATATTGAAACCAGATCGTAATTGGAGCCAAGCCTTAGGTAACCCTTTTCCTGGTTGCACGTTCGGTATTATGAAAAATATCGAAATTAATATATATTTGTATAAACATTAGCCTCGGGTTGTAAATCACGATGACCGGTGGCAGTCAGTACTCAATAGTATTTTTTTTTAATAAATTTAGTCCCAATGTTTTGTATGGATGGCTTTCCGAGGTCTGGACCCGCGCTAAGCAGAGCTTGTTGCGCTGGTCCTGACCTCACCACCCGATCGCGCAATTCCTGTTGGCACGGCAGGAATTTAGTGACGAAAGTTGTACGTGTCCGACATACCTGGAACACGGGTCCGCCCCTAGACCGTACGCTGCTGACGTCACCTGGCCCTGACGCTGACCGCTGCCACCATTGTGCCGCAGGCCATCCACGTAGTCAGGGTAAGCAAATAGCGAGCGCCGAAGCGACATCGAACGCAGGCAAGCCACTTACTGAGATACGTCAGAAGAAGACAGCGCTTCTCCCACTGAGCTACGGGGGGCGGACAATAATAACATATGATAAATAATAACTGTAACCCAATGGAGCGGACCAGAAGGGGGGGGGGGGCACGGGGCATGCCCCCCTCCAAACGCAACCTCAAAATCGGCGCAATTTGACATATTTCCGAGATTAATCGTAAATCTAAGCAACTTTTACTAAGGAAAGTTTGTTTTAAAATCAGTTACTGATACAGTAAGCAAGCGAAATCCGAATGAGTTGTTCCAGAAATGTGCGAGAACTTTTTGGGATTTTGCCCCCCCCCAAAACGTGACAAAAATTACCCTTCTGGATCCGCCTATGACTGTACCTATACATATGTACGAATATGCCCCCCAGATTTCTGCCGGGGGGGGGGCATTTGCCCCTGATGCCCCCCCTGGATTCGCCAGTGGTCTCATCCGTGGTCAATGCCTTAGCTCTCTTGCAGATCCGATACTGTATATCCGTGTATGGTAATGGTATACAGAAGAACCTTTCTCGCGTCCAAAAAGTTATCAGCTATACAGCAAAAATTATCTTCGGCCATACAAAATTCGATCGTGTATTTTCGATCATGTAGAGGTAAATGATGAATCAATCAATCAACTAATGTATTTCAACATCCCTTCATGGAAACAAATCACATGCATAGACAAATGTACTTGTGTAAATATTAATGCGTCTCTCTTACCCTGTTTAAAAAAGTTATACTGGGCTACAGATCAGCGTACTGCTCTGCCGGTCTTGACTGGTGTCGGATTTATTCACATACTGCATTCGAGTCGGTCACAATGTAACAAAAGGCTGTACGTCACAGGGATGAACAGAGTCGGCCACAATGTGAAAAAGGCTGTGCGTCACAGGGACGGACAGAAGGGTAAGATTACCATCCCTGGCCTTCACTCGTGAAATGGGCATCCGGGACGATATTTGAATCCCTTGAAGCTGCTCCAAAGATCCGAACTGACGCTGCTGCAATGATCCGAAATGAAAAGTACGCCACTGCTCATACCTGTATGAGCGGGGCCGGCTGCGCCCGGCATTCATCGAGCAGCGCGTGCCAGCGCTGGACCGTGAATACAGCTGAGAACGCTTCAATGCACGCAAACGCCTTCAACATTTGCATTATAATGCAATATTGTGCACAAAATACCTCTGTAGGGCTGTAGCTTGATTTATCATATGTATCATATCATATATATGTTTTTAGCATTAGCGCGAGCGTGTGGTAAAAGGTTTTCAGCTCTCGAAAAATAAATGTTAAGTTAATTGGTCAAAGTTTTCGGCCCGCCGAGCATTTACATTTTACCAAGCATTGTTTACGCAGTTTTCAAAACGGAAGTAGACATATGACAAAATAAATACCACACTTTGGCCGATATAATTTCTTTAGGACCTCGGTCGTTGTAGGATTTTCCACCCTCGACCTTCGGTCTCGGATGATCAACCTCGGTTCTAAAGAAACTATTTTGTCGGCCCCGTTTGGTATTTGTTAGTAAGACCCTGCAACCGGCATGTCCTCGCCAAAAATGTATTCAGCGATGTTCGATTTGTATAATATCTTCATTAAAACACGCGCTTAATAACTCTGATATAGTAAAGTTTGATTTTCCATTGGGTCTGCAGTGCAGGAATATTGTTATCTTTGTACTCCTCTGAGATGCAAAGATAAAAATGTTTAATGCTCGTTCAACGATAAAGTGAAATAATGTATTATATTTGCATCCCTCTGAGATGCAAGATAAGGTCACGCGAGTTTTCGACGAAAAATCAAGTACAGAACTGAACTCGACTGAATCAAACTCTACTTAGAAAGATATAGAATTCTTCATGTTTCCCTCTTGGAAGATAGGAAATAATTTCCGCGCGTGTTCCTGACAAAACCTCGCTCCTTCGTCACTCGGTTTTTCAGTCACACGCTTGGAAAATATATCCTTATCTTCCACTCGGCCTTGTTCCACTTGGAGCATGAAGAATACTATATTTCCTACATGCCGGGGTATGCTTTAAGTATAGCACGATCCGGGCAGGAAAATGTCAGGCCAGAAATTGTCCGACCCGAATACCCATGTTATTTGATAGGTCGGGCAAGAAACAAAAGTTTCTTGACCGGCTTTCCTGCCCGGCCTAAACTGAAAAGTTACTACTACATATTACTTAATAATGAATAGGCTCGTGCTTTAACTTAAGCATATTCCGGCATGTTAGGAAAAACTTACTGACCTAAGCTGACGAAAATTATCTGGATCTGGAACTTCAGTTAGCCAAATTTAGGCTCTGGTCTCGTGCTTGCACTCGGACCTCCGCCTAACTTTTGCAAACTCTCGTTTCCAGATATTTCGTCGGCCCGGTCAGTAATACATAATCTTTTGAAGTGAAGGTAGAAAGACTCGTGGAACAGACCTATAATGCATTGGCATCTCGTGGAATCCAGCATTCTTTTAAACGTTTACTTTTTTGTTACCTGCGTAATTACGTTTTTTATATCATTGGGATTTCGTCGTGATTATGCCATGTTATAGTGTGTTCGCGAAATTCGTCAATCGCGGACTCACTAGCAGTCCGCGAAATACCTAGGGTGTCCGCGGAGTCAACAACAACTCTTGTGAATCCGCGGTTCACGCCGTGATTCGCGGATTCACAAGAGTCTTCAAGTCAGTCCGCGTGATTGCCTGAAGAGTCCGCCTGGAGATCGCGAAATTGCCTAGTGAATCCGCGACTATCGATTCTTTCCAGTGATACCGCGAATATCCTAGTTATTTCGCGGAAATACGGGAGTAAAGTTCGCGTCAAGTCAGAATAACAGGTATGGAACCATAAACATCTAAGTCAACCAAAACGATCATGCCCTAGAGTATATCTGAAATACAGGGTAGGGGAAATATTTTTTTTTTGCGACCCATCCCATTTTACAACGCCTCTGTTTTACGAAACTGACTAAGCAGGGGCGTAGCCAGGATTTCGGACAGGGGGCCAAATGGCATCAGGGGGCCCTTGTAGTCAATCGGGGCCCACATAACTAAAACAGTACAGTGTGTTGTACAACAACGACATATAAGTTTTTGGATATTTATTTGGGTGGAGGGGGTTTTGGGGTCAAAATTTAAAAAAACTAGGCAAATCTGAAAAAAAACGTCTTTTGGTGTTTTTTATTTGCAAGTTGCTCAAAAACTCGAATTTCTCAGATTTTTTAAACATTTATATTTTTCACCGACAAAAAGCACGACATGGCAACACTTAACGTCGTTATCTCCCAAAGCACTTAACCATTTTCATTGCAATTTTGTGATAAGACGTAAAACCAACGACTCAAATTTTGAATAAGCTGTACCAACTTTAAATATTGCTAAGGCTCAAGATCTGTAATTTTTTATTGCGCCGCGTAGCGGCGCAAGAATTTGGAGTCTTATGCCCTGAATATGCATTCCTATCAATGCGTGACATTGCTTATGGTGCGGACCTCTAAACATGTTATTGCGCGTTTAAAGTGCTGTAAAAAGTGTTAAAGCTAACTATTTTGCCCAGTCATATAGGAAAATAGCA
>VOPJ01014233.1:0-11627 GCA_014673585.1 Semibalanus balanoides
GAAAAAATGTATATCCGTTTTGTCTGCGTGTATTTTTATTATTTTTGCCTTTGCAGCATTTTTAATTTGGATTTCCATGTTATAATAGCCTAGGTATTTAGTTAGGCTATAATTTCTTTCGCGTCGCCTTTTTCGGAACTCGGCAGGCTAGCTAGTTTAACATGTAGCCAGCTTGGAAATAACCCTCGCCTTACGGGGGTGGGGCGGGGGGCCCTGATATTTTCTGAAATCACTTTTTACTCATGCGACGCATTCTGCTGAAATTTCAGTAGCTGAGGCGACAACAATCATACGTATACTGGTAAAATTTCACTGAAATTGGTTTAGTCATTTCGGAGATAATAACGTTTTAGTGACGATTATTGACGATTACCTATAGCTGGTGGAAAAACGGTAAATATTTTAAAAATCGTAAAAAATAGATGTTTGCAGCAAATTGCCAACTGAAAGCGACAAAGATCAAATATTAGGGGAAACCGGGGCACCTTCTGTCACTTTTTGTTTATTGGCCCTGGAGGGCACATTTGTAAGAGTTGGTGATTGATACTTGCCAATACTGTTACATACATCAATAGCCGTTTTCACGATGAATTATTTTGCGCGAAATGTTTTAAAACATTTTAAAATGTTATAAAATGTTTTAGTAGTAGCCGTTTTCACGCTGGACTAATTTGCGAGAAATGTTTTAAACCTCGCCCTACGGCCCCGTAGGGCGAGGGTTAAAACATTTTTTCGCAAGTTAGTCCATCGTGGAAACGGCTACTACTAAACACATTTTAAACATGTTTTAATCATTTCGCGCAACAATAATCCATCGTGACAAACGGTTACATAGCTTTCAATCGTTTTAGGAAGTTCAAGTAGTATTTAAGTTCTTTCGACCCAGTGTCGATAATGGTGGCGATGACTCATCGAGCGACCTGCCATCAACGGGGCACGTTCTGTCACCTTTGGGGGCACATTCTGTCACTGATTTTCCTGCTTCTGTTATCACCTGAACGGTTCATCTGTGGCGTCCCTGAGAGGGAGGGAGGGTTTCATTATCCGCATCATCAATAGTGTATGCATAATGGCCATATACGCATCCCACACTTCATTCTTTGTTTTTCTGGTTATCATGCACGAATTCAGGGATATTTTAATGCTAACTGGGGGTGGGGATTTCCACCGCAATGCTTTGAAATCCTCCCATGAACGCAAAGATCCCGCAGTCAACGGTAAGAAAAACGCGTTAAATGTATCCACGGGCCAGTGATATAATATTTGCAATGAGCCCGACCCCCCCCCTCCCACACTTCGTTAAACGACTCTTATGCGCTGACGACCCGACGCCATCCCCCGGGTCAACAACTTTTCGCTAACGAAACGTAGCTAAACATTTGCCCTCCAAACTCAAAGCTTAGATCCAACTGTAGAAATCCCCCAGTGAAAATTCCTTAGAAAATGCCTTAAAGGTTTAAAGCACGAATCATGTGAACTGCATCGCACCACCCGATTCGTTTTACGCTTGTAGTGGCGTGCCATGACTGTAAATAACTAGCAATCATTTGTATGGTCGTGTATCAGCGATACGACTAGGAATCATGAACAGATTCAGTAACAAAACCTGCACCAGATTGGGTGACATAACCTGCCCCCACTCGACACAGGTCACACTTTTTCGTTTTCTACTGAGAACTTGTCAGAATGGGGCAGAATGAGCTCAGCACACATTGTGGACAGTTGGTGTGCCTACCATGACAGCATTCAGCCACTATACAATTATCGGAATGGTCACTACCCAAATCTGTTTCACTTACAAAGCTTGGATTTTCTGTTGAAACACAAACTTTTCTAATTTGGACGCCTCTGGTGCAGGCATGTTGTTTTTGATAGTACCGGGCCTTTGCAAGCTAAAATGAACATATGTTAACGAAACAACAATACTACCCTGCGGTGGATAGTTCACGAGACAACCCGCGCTGACAGATGTGCCCCGTGACAAGAAGTGCCCGTTCTCCCTCATTTGAATTAGAAAAGGCCAACTCGAATTTTCCGAATTTTGATTTTGACCCTTCAAAACTTTAAATAAATGTAAAAAAACACTTACAAAATCGAATTTTCAAATATTTTCAAAAAATGTGAGAGAAATTGGATGTGGGAAAACTCAAGACCAAGTTTCAAAGCAATGATCTTCCATGATTTTTCTGATTGAGTGATGCCGCTCAAGTGTTAGAAATTCCATGCACGTATTTTCTTAATCATATTTTCGGCTCTTTTGAAGATACAAGCAAATCAATATATTTTCTGTATTTCTGAGAAAACTGGTCACTGAAGTGGCCATGCTTTTTATTTACATTATTATTTCTAATTCATCTGGAGGTTTTCTGACGGCGAACACGGCTATTCTTGAATGTAACTAGAGTCGAGGGTTGTTCACTTGACTGGAAGTTCACCCAATGACCTGAAACCTAAAAATTGCATACAGTTAGATTCCTCACATGACAGGCATGGTTCATGACTCACATGGTTCTTACCACGTTACTCTATGATGATTGGTTTGGAAGTTAACAGGGGATTCTGTCAGCCTCTGTAACAGGGGATTCTGTCAGTGTCAGCCCCGTACGGCGAAGGTGGGAAACGGTAAGGCGAGAGTTAATATTCTATGAAGCGGCCCTGCGGGGCCATGAATTACCGTGAAGGAGAGCCGCTGCCAGACACTCGATGAAATTAATTTATTCATTTTCCTAATTTGTGTAAGCAATTGCAAAATTTGTGTAATGCCGCGAAGCGGCGCGTTTTTTCAGTTTTTGCCTGTGAATTTTGACTGCTTCAATGCCTGCTTCTGGATTTTGACTGCTTCAAAGCCATTTTAATGATAAATTATCTTTCCTCGAGTACCAGACTCACCATGTTAACACCAAATAGCACCAATTCAGCTCCTTATTGAATAATATGGGTATTCACTGACATCCTGGGAGGGGGGGGCAAAGATATGTTGGCCCCACCCTTTTTCACTTGGGGGGGGGGGGCATGGCCGGATTGCCCTCTGGATCCGCCCTTGTGCCCAAACAGCTATGCAAAATTTGGCGGCGCTACGCGCCGCCGTTTTTTCGCTACTCCTGAAAAACCTCCGGGGGCGGATATCCGCCCCCGTCCGTGCGCGAGATAAAAAATAAAGATGTAAAAACCAAAAAACTTATTCATTAAATAGACCCTCAATAAACATTTTGATATCGGGCCGACGTCGAAAGATGTCGGCATCTCGGCAGGCAGTCGGCTCGACGTCGGATATGTCCGCTTATGCCGAGGTCCAGCCGATGTGGGCCGACGTCAGGCAGATGCTCGGGATTTCGGCGACGTCCAGCCTACGTCTGAGCCGACGTAATACTGACGTCGGCCACACGTCGGCATGCTTATTGGACCATAAAAAATCCATTTACGCATGAAGATATTTTTATTTCAATGTCACCGCTTGACCTTGAGATCAGGTCAAAATCTTGGGTACCCCAAATTTTGACAAATTTGACAACTGAGAATCGAAAAACTTTGCAATAGATAGACCTTCAGCAAAACTACATTTACGCATAAGGATAGTTCTATCAAGGTCAATGTTTGTCCATAGATCAGGTCGAATCAAACGTGTACCAATTACTACGACTAAATCTGCAGACAGCAGGGGCGAAAAACTACGCACGCACGCACGCACGCACACAACATACACACACCCATATATATATATATATTATATAATTATAGTATATATATAATTATACCCATTATATTATATATTTTTTATTTATATATTACCTTATCTTACTGTTATATATAATTACTATACTATATATACTACTTATACTATATGCGCCCGAACCCCACCGCAAATCGCCGCCCGCAACGCCAAACGCCGCCCGAATCGTCGCCCGCAACGCCACTATCACAAACGTATAACGACGTAACAACGTATGATACAAAACATTCTTGATTATAAGTTTTTTATCATGTATCATTTGATGATGGAAAATTAGTGTGTAATGTAAATAATGTAGCAAATAGGTACCACTATCACTTCTGTATACATGAAAGTGTAACCAAAAAGCATACATGGTAACCAGTAACCACAGACAATATGTTTTGGCTGTCCGGCTATGCATTTTTTTACGGTCAAATTATACTCCTTCTACCGATGTGTGTGCAGGGCAGCGTAGTGCTATCGATGGGGGGACGTTGTAAGCGAGGTTCTGGGCTGTGTCGGACCGTCGGTGTCGTCTGTGTCTCGCTACGACGTCCGGGTGCATAGAAAATCGGTTGTCAAAGTCGTCCAGCCTTCATGAGAACCAGCCTGCACGTATATTCCTCTACTAATAAAAGCAGCGAAGTGGATGACTCGCTTTACCCCGGTGTTTCGCTTTACTCGACTCTTCTCTACCTATAAAGGGCCCATGGTCCTTAAACGCCTTAAGTCTCTCGATTTTTTTTCCTAATGAAAAGAAGTTTTAACCAACATAAATTTATGGAAATTAAATTTAAATCACCTCATCAGAAGCGAAATCTGACAAGCTTTGTTGATAGTTAGAGACTTCTTGGAATCTGACCCCTAAGCCAATTTCTTTGCCGTTCTAACTTCTAGGTCCACCTTGAACAATGACGTGCCAAACAGACAAAATTGGTCGGGCAAAAATGGACCCATCAACTTTGTTTTGGCCACACCAGCTTTGTGTTTGATCGAAGACAACACTTCTGCTTAATTTGGTAAAACAAAACAAAAAAGCTCAAAACAATGTCCATGGTTTTGCATTCGCACTCGCATTCAAATACGCATTCTGCGACCCCTCAAATGTCGCTCAAAGTGATATCACAGGTTCTCTATAACGTCTAGACCTCATATCCGCAATATTACCGCAGGACACACAGCCGTTTAGCTGTTAGAGATGAAAATATATTTTGTTTTTGTATCACCGGCGACCCCTGCGATTTCGCTGAAATTCATCCCATACAACCTCTATGGCATTTTCATCTCACACCTAAAATATATAAGCAGCGCACATTGGTTGCGATGCTAGAGGTGAAAACATGAAAATTACTCAAATCGGCGACCCCTACGATTTTGCTAAAACTCACACCATACAATCCCTATAACCCCTTTGGATTGTGCTGACCGCGAATACGTATTTGGTTGTACAAGCATTAGGACTTGTGCGATTTCCATGACATTTTTGTCATACGCTCCCGGTGTGAGAACCAACTTTTGGCAATCATTTAAACGCATTCAGTTTCAGTCAGAGGTGACAGGTGACAGTCAGAGGTGTGTTTCAGAGGTGAAAAACAATTTGGCTGAAATCGGCGACCCCTGCGATTTTGCTGAAACTCACATCATACAACCTCTATGGCACCCTCATCACACACCTAAAATATCTAAGCAGCACACTCATTGGTTTCAACGCTAGAGGTGAAAACATGAAAATGACTGAAATCGGCGACCCTTACGATTTCGCTGAAATTCACAGCATACAGCGTCTATGATACCTTCATCACACACGTAAAATATCTAAGCGGCACACTCATTGGTTTGGCCACTAGAGGAGAGACATAGTAATGACTGAAACCGGCGGCCGCTGCGATTTCGCTGAAATTCACACCATACAATATCTTTAGTGCAAATATCACTCACTTAAAATATCTAAGCGGCACACTCACTACTTTGGCCGCTAGAGGTTAAAACGTTTGCATAACCACAAACTCCGATGAGTGTGCTGCTTAGATGTTTTAGGTGTGTGATGAGGGTGTTATCGGGGTTGTACGGTATGAGTTCTAGCGAAATCGTAGGGGTCGCGATTTCAGTAATTTTCATGTTTTCCCCTCTAGCATCGAAACCAATGTGTGTGCTTCTTAGATATTTAAGGTGTGTGGAGGGTGCCATAGAAGTTGTATGGTGTGAGTTTTAGCGAAATCGTATGGGTCGCCGATTTAAGTAATTGTCATGTCGAACCTCTTGCGTCGAAACTAATGAGCATGCTGCTTATATATTGTAGGTGTGTGATAAGGGCGTTATAGAATATAGGTTGTATGGTGTGAGTTTTAGCGAAATCGCAGGGGTCATCGATTTCTGTCATTTTCATCTTTTTACCTCTAGTGTCGAAACCAATGAGTATTCTGCTTAGATATCTTAGGTGTGTGATGATGGTACCATAGTGGTTGTTTTGTGTGAATTTCAGTGAAGTCGCAGGGGTCGCCGGTGGTACCCCAAAAAGCGATTTTCACCTCTAACAGCTAAAAGGCTGAGAATGCCGCGGTAATATTGCGGATATGAGGTCTAGACGTCATAGAGAACCTGTGGTGTCACTTTTAGCGATATCTGAGGGGTCGCCGAATGCGTATTTGAATGCGAGTGCGAATGTGAATGCAAAATCATGGACATCTCAAAGAAAAACATTTTATAAAGAGACTCGTTCCAGCAGTCAATCCAAGCAGTTGGAAAAATCTGGTTCTTCAGCTATGACACCCACATTTTTTCCCATCAACTTTTGGGAAATTGACGGTAGGAATTGTAATGATGTTAGTTGTTATTAACCAGTGACTTACTGTGGTCTATTTTGTAACGCGACTTTCAAGACGTCACAGGTCACGTCAAAGACAAAGTTTTTGACCGTGTCATAAAAGTCCGGTGGATGTAATTGTCGCACCAAAATGTGATATTTAACGCTTAATCAGTTGATAAATCGGTATGATTTGTGTATATGACACCTTTAATTACCATTCTAAGCTGTTCTTAACCTTAAGTCAGATCAAGGTCATTCAAGGTCATGAGGTCAAACTGCAGATCATGGTCATCAGGAGTTGTAATACATGTTTTGGGTCCATTTTTGGACTAGAACGCAAAAAAATATCTTAGAACATTGTGTGTTCTATTTAAATAGAAGTAAGAAGCAAAAAGCGGAAATGCAATTTTTATGCATGGTTATGCTGTAGAGGTGGTGGAATTTTGTCTTTAAAAGATTGTAAATCAGTCTCTTTTGGAGATATCGACTTCAAACTTGCTACACATATGTATTGGGCTCGTGTCGATCATATATATGTTCTGGTTTTTTATTTTTTGTAAATTTTGTGAAAAAAATGGATTAAAAAATGCATTTTAGCAAAATTAGAAAATCCGAGAAATCAGTTTGATAGCCCAGCTTATCATCTGTCTTTTCGTATATGACAATCGAGTTTATCTTAAAAACTGTACATTTTACTGCGTTTCCCGCAAAAAATATTTTTTTAGCAAAAAAGCAGAGCATGACGTCACTCTGACGTCATTTCTGGTTGACCCAAGGCCTTATAACCAGGTAGAGTCATCCGGCAAATGTACCGCTCCGTGACGTTAGCCCGTGCGCTGCACGTCACAAGTATTCACGGGCTCAGGCGCCGTAGTAAACACTTCGCCCGTACCATGGCTTTTATGCGTATTTATTTCTCATGATTATTTTCCATGCAAGAGGAGATGAAGCACTGCAACAAAAAACCATTCGGGTCTAGAACAAAACTATTTGCAACTTCTGACCAACTAGCAACTCGTTTTGTCCTCACTCTTACCATTGGCCTAATACAGCCCGTCAAAGCAAGTGGCAGACAGACCTGATCAAAAACCTTAGGTATTCCCAATACCTCTAGAACATCCTTAAAACTCTCTAAAATATACTTAAAGTCTCGATATTTTCCTCTAGGAACTGACAAAAAGTCTTAAGATTCCAGGTAAAGTCTCTAGATTAGTAACCCTGTGCGTCAAGAAAGTGTGCTGCACCGCTGACGTCACAAGTATTCATTGACCAATGCACTCTGAAGGGATGACACCCCCCTGGGTTGACCTATCATAGTCTCATGTTTTGTCTTCAGGCAACATGTTTCAAATTGATGAGAGTCAAGGTATTTAAAAGTTTAATGATGATACTGCTGTTGGTTAAGGAGATATGGCAAAATAACGGGAGTGGGCTATAAGTAGCCTTCCCCAGTAACTCGCGGGTTAATCTAGACTTACTCCACAAGAATTAGGTCTGTGGAGAAAGTCCAGATAGATAAGATATTTTTGGGAAATGTTTCCGTCATGAGCACTACCAAATACAATTTGTCACGTCATGCTTTCGCTGAACATAAACCTCGCGGGCAATAGGAAAAATTAAGGAAGACATGATATGATATGTGGTGTGTACTGGATTCGGTGAAGAAAACCTTATATTTTCGGTGTCTTATAAGACGATTATGCCTCCTTTTACGCAATGTTAAAATCAGCCTAGCCAAATTTGAGAGTGGGGCGACGCCCTCCCGGTCCCGAAGTGGGGGAGGGGGGGGGGAGCAAGTGCCCCCTCTGCCCCTCCCGTTCCCGGGCCAATGGCATGTACTGTTGGTTTCAAAATAAGCGTCCCACTGGGTTGGCCGGCACAGCAGTTAAAGGGAATAAACCGCTTGGAAATTGCATTTTGGGATGATGGAGATGAGTGCCACTCACCTGGGCACTCATCTCCATCATTCCACATACTTTTCCCAAGGCGGTATATTCCCTTTAACTGCTGTGCCGGCAAACCCTTATTTTGGAACCAATAGTACATACATATTATATTAAATGCATACATACACACTCTCCGTCTCCACTGGAGTCGGGTTCGACGAATGTTGAAACACTCCCGTGTCGCCGGACGTGGAGCTCTCAGCAGACCCAGCCTGGCAGCACTGTACGGGTGAGCCAGCAGCGGGCGGCCGGACCCCAAACCAGTCCCTGTCGGCTGTATAAGAGAAGAGAGCGTGAAGACAGCGCTGCCAGTGTCGCGTCTCCTCGTGACCTGTGCACGCACACTCCAGTGAGGTCGAGCTGTGCAGGTGGTCGTCTCTGACAGTGTTGTCTCCTCGCGGACTGGGGGCGGTCGCCTCCGACAGTGTTGTCTCCTCGCGGTCTGTGCTCACTGGTCGGACTGCGGGCGGTCGTCTCCGGCAGTGTTGTCTCCTCGCGGTCTGTGGGCGGTCGTCTCCGGCAGTGCTGTCTCTCGTAATCAGCTGCAGCGCTCTGCGTACATCCGAGATGGAGAAACGGGTACGTCGGATAAACCACAGTTTTGATCGAGGTTGAAACCGTTGTCAGGTTATGTAAAAATAAGGTAATACGATGATACGATTATTGATACATTTGTACCGCTTTTTGTTTGGATGGGTTTCTTGGTGCCGGTCACCAGAGCATTTCGTTTAGCAAAGCTGAACGTGGACACTATCTCCATACAACCCGATCACGTTCATCACGATTGTTTGTCGCCGAAATTTAGGATCGAAAGTTGTTTTAAGTATACCACAATGACAGCGTGGTCCACTCTTCCCACTGCGATGTCCACTCTGATCCGGTCGGTCGCTCATGACGATAAATATTGAATAGTGACGCATTTGTCTCATGAACGGTGTTATGCAGAGCGGCGAAACTTCAATAGGAACCAAACGGATGAACTATTCATCGAATAGCAGGAGGGATGGAGGGATGTTAACAAATAACAGGCGCACTGGAGAGGGGTACGCCACTAACGCGCACTGGAGGGGGAACTTTAGTGCCCCCCTGATATCTCAGAAAATATGAAAGCTAGAACGTTCAAACTTACAGGGTACGTAGGCGCTGTGATGAGCTACATTCGCTGAAATTTTGGGGACCTTAGATTAATATCTTAAAGGTCAAACGAGGTCACGAAGTTAAATCGGGCCAAATGTCACCATTTTTGGGATTTAACCTCTGTGACGTCACAGGTCAACAGCAATGTGTCTGAAGTTCTGTTTGGGGAGGCACATTGCTATTGGCTACCAAATGACATTTAAATCGTCCCGATCTGACTGTTGGTTCCGAAAATATCGCTTCGCCGACCTCGATTCTGGCCGCCATTTTGGAATTCAAATCCATATAACTCAAAAATTTATCGATTGATTTCGATTTTAGTAATACGTCAAACGATCCACTATTGTGTTGCAGAAAATATTGCACAAACACCACCGCCATGCACCGCTTCGTTTTCGAGATATTAATGAAGAACATGTGTGGGGGGGCATAAAAGCGCCTCCCCTCCAGTGCGCGTGTCAAATGGCCCCCTACATTGCTCGTGATTGAGTTTGTGCTTCACCATTCAAAAGCGTACCTATATAGGTACATTAGAGTGTTAAAGGGAAATAATGACTTTTTTCCACAATGATTGAGTTGGAAGTTGAAATTTGGAGAGGGACAAACTTAAATTTATAATTCACACTAGTTTTAACTTAACTGAAATGAGGCCAGGTGGTAAAATGAACTATCACGATCGAATTATGCGTGTACAATACTCTTTGAGCATGTGTTGTATGGTTTTTGTATATTTGTTTTTGCGCATAGTTACCTTTTGTGACCTGCAGACCTTGATCGTGACCTTTGCCAAAATTATCACTTTTGCTCATGCGGGATGTGCATTTTACCTTTAAGAGCACTTTCCCTGATAATGGTCGTAATCAGAAAACTTTGGATGGAATGTATGGCCCATACACTCAAATACCTCGATTTTGACCTTTGACCCAAAATGAATTTTTGCCTACAAACATGAAGCTTATAATTGCAAATTAAAAATAACGCTGCAAAACCTATTTACAGGGTGGGGCAGAAATAAGTACCTTCAGATTTTGTTCTATAAAATACATATTTTTCACTACAGGTTCATAAACGAGGCGTTTCATTTCAATCCCAACGTGATGGCAAAACAGACAAAAATAATCCAATGCCTCCGAAGGCTGCTCTCCCAAATCCTTCACAGAAGGTGTTCTATGTGGGCACCGCGGCGCCGCTTCACCAGCAGCAGGTGCACTTCATTCAGGTTGAGGATGGCGTTGTCCACCATGTCCCTGGAGGATACGCGCCACCGCTTGGACAATAGCGGCCTTGAAATCTTCCGTCGTCTTTGATTTTCCGGCATATACGCGGTATTTGAGGTGTCCCAAAAAGGACAAAGTCCAGGGGACTTGGTCGGGGAGGGGCCCACTCGACGGCCGACTTTAGGCTGACCGCTGATGTGCCGGTCATGGAAGTGGTCTCGCATCCAATCCAGGGACTGGCAGGCGGTGTGCGGGGTGGCGCCGTCCCTGCTGGAACCACTCGTCTTTTATATTGAGGTTGACCTCCTGCCCAGCTCCTTCCCAAAGTATTCCAGTGCCAGGTCTGGATGTAACCCGCGGAGCTTGATTGTCACCTGCCACGGCGTTCGTTCTGAAGAAAAATGGTGGCGCATGGGTCCCTCGACGTGCCTCATCGCCAGCCACGCCGTCACCTTCTGATTGTGGAGCCAGAATATATGCAGGAAAACCAAAGACGACGGAAAAGCTCAAGGCCACTATTGTCCAAGTGGTGGCGCGTATCCTCAGGGACATGTCGGACAACGCCATCCTCCACCTGAATGAAGTGCACCTGCTGCTGGTGAAGCGGCGCTGCGGTGCCCACATACAACACCTTCTGTGAAGGATGGGAGAGCAACTCCAGAGGCGTTGGGCGATTTTGTCTGTTTTGCCATCACGTTGTGATCAAAATGACATCTCACTTATGAACCTGTAGTGAAAAATATATATTATAAAGAACAAAATCTGAAGGTACTTATTTCTGGCCCACCCGGTAGTTCAAAGTATCGATT
>VOPJ01014244.1:0-13823 GCA_014673585.1 Semibalanus balanoides
CCAGAGCAAACGGTGACGGTCTTACCCCAAATTGAGCAAAACAATTCAGAACACATTTTCTCGGACGCCATATTGAATCAAGATTCGCCCAGCATTGCAAATCAACACTGACTGCGAAACCTATTACCTCAGTGGAAGTCAAGTTTTTAACTTCAAAGATATATACACAGAGGCTAATACAATAGATAAGAAATGGCTCCGACCGAGAGGGTTATTTAAAGAAAATGAAATAACTACAGAGAGATAACTTACCCGACTATGCTGGGGCCGTGCGGCCGAAAAATACAGAGAATATGCCTACAAAAATATAAGGAAATGAAAATACAGACCATTGGAAACACAAAGAAAATAATTACTAATCATTAATAAAAATTCGTCTTCAGCATTTCTTCACACCCACAATGCATGAGCGTAAGCAGGGCCTGCGGCTGTGCCATATTAGCCGACAGCATGCCTGTCATAACTGTCTCCACGTATAGTAGGCAGGGCCCATGCAGCTGTGCCATATTAGCCGACAGCATGCCTGTCATAACTGTCTCCACGTCGTATAGAGCAGCGGCGCCATACCATCCTTATCTGCCATCCCAGCCCACCGCAGTACGTCATTGTAATTGAAATGTCATGGAATGCAACATTACCACGTGGAAGTATGATGACACTGACCAGGTCGCAAAGCCAGGGATTCCATCCAATAACTTAGCCGACATTCGTACGTTTTCCAGTAAAGCCTGAGATGATGGTCGCTTCGTCCCCGAGCTGGTTTGACAGTGTAATATCACAAAGTTCGTCCATATCTCCCACAATATCGTCAGGTACCAATAAGATGAGACGGCAGGCCTCATCTGTGACGCTAGCTTCCATGAGGGGGCAGGGATCGGAGGGAGGCTGACTCCCCCCCCCCTCTTGCCCTAACCACCGGAGTCTATATATACAGCAGCGGCGCCGGCCGCCGGTGGCACACCCGGTCCACCACCAGCCGGCATCCTCCCACACAGGAGCCGCCGCCCTCTTAATAATTACCAACTAATGGCATCCTCGAATCGGCCCGCCCCCACCACAATGCACCGTCCCCAGGTGGCTGCAGCGAGCTGCCTGATTGCTGCACTGTCGGCGGAAGCTGCATCTCTCCTGGGATCCGTGGGCAGCTCCCTGACGGCCTGGGTTGCCCGCAGTCGGCCCAGTTTAGCCGGCAGACTCCCGGTCGGGGAGCAAGGTTCCGTGCTCGTCGGCACTTAGTTATCTGTGGTAATCAGCCGCCGCGATTGGCACCGATCAGACCGGCCGCCACCGCCTCTCCGCCCGCACCGCCCATCACCGCCCCCCCCCCCCCCCCCCCCCCTTCACCGCCCAGTCTGCCTCAATGAGCCCGGAGTGTTCCTGCGTGCTGCAGTCTCGGCGGCCCGTCGATCCGAGTGATTCGGCTTGCATCCTGCTGAGTACCTAATTAACACCCCCTGTTGCTTTCCAGGTTCGGGAAGCGCAGCACGCGCGTCCGGCGGTGGCGCACGGTGACGTCACTTGGTGACGTCATACGTGAGCTGCGCTTCTGAGCTGGGTTGTGCGGCGGCGGCGGCGGCGGCGGCGGCGGCGGCGGGCAGGTGTTGTCTGACGGCTTCACTGCCGCCGAAGAGGACAGTTACGATGATCCCATCGAGAGGCCGTGCCAACAGAAGCCGCCACCTTCGCGACAGACGCAGCGGCGAGGAGGGAAGAGGGAAGAACGGGAAGAGAACAGGAGAGACGCGGACAGAAGACGGGTGGTGACGCGAACACCGAACACCATCCGCTCTAGACGCCACCCACCCAGCGATTTGAGTTGCTGTTAAACAGCCACCTAGCCATTTTATTTGCTGTTAAGCAGTGTGAGAGAACGCGGGGATATGTTGTGTGCTTCTGTTACCATTGGCCGTCTCAGTCTGGTCGGCTTCTCGAAGAGTCTCTTTGTTCGGCTTGGTCAGATTGTGTGAGTCTCCTCCCGACCCAGCTGTCAGACAGGTCAAACGATGCCCATTCGGTATCTGGCTGATATAGTGGCGAGGCTTGATATTTGAACGAATCAGCAGATTGGAGTAGGTATTCCACTGGCATTGTTCTCTTATTTGCATATGAATATGACATCGAGTGGCCTCATTCAGAACCCATTACTTACCTTGAATGACTTCTAATAGTTACCAGAAGCTGACTCTGTCGGAAATGGAGACTGTAGAGCCTGCTGAATTATGATGTCCATCGCGCTGGGTCATACATGTATATGTTGCTGGTGTTTACCACGTGACAGATATTTTTATATTTTGTATTCGCATATATTGTATATTTGTTATGATTATCTTGTTATGTGTAATATCATTTGAGATTGAAAAAACACACTATTCCTTCAATGCTCAAACAGTGTTTGATCTATTTCTAGCGATGAGTGCAGAGATACACTCGATGTTTGTTTCAGACTCACTAAGAAACGAAGGCAATGCGCTGATAATCACGAACTCGTAACTCCTTTTGCAAGTTGTTCTTCCCGTTTTGTACCATCAATATAGAAGTCGGTGATGCGAAGAACTATGAATCAAACAAATAATTATATGCAGATACAAATGGAATTCAACGGTATTGTTACTCCTTGAACATATAACCAGAGTTTAATATATAATATTAAAGCAAGATCAATATTAACCCGTGCCCCATGGGGGGGGGGGTGTTTGAACAACTCCTCCTGTTTATCGATATAACTAAAAAAGACGGAGCGTGATTTGACATAATTTATCTTTTGATCTTTCTGCACATTTTGACGAAAAAAGTTCGTGTCGAATTAGGTCAGTCCCACCAGTTTGTCATGTTACCTCCACTGGTAACAGATACCGCTTGTAACGAACGTTTTTTTTCAAGCCTTTACTGGTAAAAACGGTTTTGGCAGTGGCGTACTGCAAAGCTTTACATGAGTGACCCACTCCCTCTATCCAACGCGACAACGCATCTTACGTTAACACCACAAGAGATAAAAGGAGAAAAGTCGCGCCACTCATCAAGGAAGAGAAAAACGAATAAGATTCAAAGATAGTTTCTCCCTTGACTTGACGAACTGTTTCTGGGAACCTAAGAGCCGAAAGGTGGTGGAGCCTGAAAGTTGGTGCAATAATATATGAAAGACTGTTATGTATTATTTGCCAATGTTTCACGGGCTTGGTTAGTTCACCAACGACAGTCAGAGACGGCGTAGGAGGAACAGCCAGCACCCGAGTGCTGGGAGGTAGATATAGTAGGATTAGTTAGATTACCCCGTATTACCCTGGTATTAGTAAGGATTAGTTACATAAGGACATTGTTTGTGTACGTTGTTGTGTTGTGTTGTTGTTGTTGTGTTGTTGTTGATGTCGTTGTTGTTGATGTTGTTTTGTTATGATTTGATTTGATTGAATTGATGATGTTGACAACGTTGTGCAAAATCAAGTTGGAATTTTATGTTTTAACAACGTTGCGACAATGTCGGGAATGTTGTGAAGAAAAAGTTGTATAAGCGTTGCTGTTAAACGTTACAACAACGTTGCATCATTACGATGTCACAACTTTGTTCTAGTAACTTGAGAAGAACAGCTCGCAATGTGGTACAATTATTTACAATTATTTAAATTGGGCATATTCACCATCTTGCTTAGATTAATGATCGACCACGTAAGCCACATTTGCTATGCTTGACAAAAGTAACGTTGTAGAAACGTTGTTTCAACGTTGTGTGAGCGTCACAAGGTAACGTTGTGACAACGTCCTGGGAGTCTACAAACTTACACTATCACAACGTTGTGCAGCTGTGTTGCAACCTTGTCACAACGTAGCGACAACGTCAAATTGTTAGCTGGGACCCCACCTCCCAAAAAGTGGGCGGTCGTGCCATGACCACAGTTCCTAAGGGATCGATATCAAACTTTTAGGATTACATTAAGTCGTCAGTATCCACAAAATGTTTACCTCGGATTCTCTATTTCGGTGATCAGAGGTCGGGTCAATTTTGCGACCTACCCATTATAAGTCAAAGGAGAAATATTCAAATGCTTTCTTTTTCTACGATATCAATCCAATTCCTTCTGGATAATGTTATCATAGGATATTATGTATGATTCAAGTGCAGGTTTCGTTCAGTGACCCATACGGGGTCATCTGAGGTCATCCGAGGTCACCAACATCTTTTCGTCAATAACTCTGGACATAATGCAGATAGAGAAGTGAAGCGTTCTCCAATGTGTTTGTCTCGTCAAGACGCGTCTACTGATATGCATTATGACCTACTTTGGTCACCACTTGACCTTGACCGGAGGTATTTTTTTTTTAATTGACCTTCATGATAAAATTTAACAAATTCCAAAGCGCATTGACAAGACAAACACGATGGCATTATCTTTATAAGTAAGAAGTTATTTGCGAAAATGTTTTTTGGGCCTAAAAACCAGCATTTTTGACTTAAATTACCTCTAGAGCCAAAACTATTGACCTGAGGTCAAATTATTAGGTCGATTGCAAATTTCCATGGCTAGCGATTGTCTTTTGGCCGTTTGTTTTTCGAATAGCATAGTTTCCGAGATATTTGGGTGTTTCTGGAACGATGTCCTAAAACTGGAAAATTTGACCTTCGATAACCTCTGGTGACCTGAATTTTGACGAGCGAAAGAACATGTGAAAAGGTTTCGAAATTATTTTTGATGACGGTTCGAACAGTGCTTTGGTTTTGGTCTACGTGCACATGGAGCCAGTAAGAAGGGGAGGTGTTCATCCCTCACACATAGCATCATAGGGTGGATCAGAGGAGGGCACAGGGCCACACAGGGCACAGCCCCCCCCCAAGGGTCAAAATTATTGACGACAATTTTCCTGAGATTGTTCGTAAAACTGAAGCACTTTTAAGCAAAGGAAATGTTTGTTTTAAATCTGTTACTGATTACATGAGCAATCGAAATCCGATGAGTTTTCAAGAAATGTACGAAGACCTTTTGGGATTTGCCCCCCCCGCAAACCAAGACAAAAATTACCCGTTCTGAGATCCACGCTATGCCCCAACTCGGGCGTCGGGAAATGCAGAGGCCCAGTGGGGCGCGGGTTAAGCAAGGAATGAATATGTTACCAACGAAAATTATTCGTAATGTAATTTGACATCTCGATGCTTAAATAAGTTAAGAGGAGCATTATTGTGAATAGAAGGTGCAAATAACTATAATATATATAATTAAATATGATGTTAAGATAAGATAAGCTGTCTTATCACGCATTTTATCTTACGATGATGTGGGAGGTAATACGTCTTATGCTTACTTTATCGTACAAATGTTTGCAGTAGCGCGACTATCTGCCTGTCTTGACATTGTATGCCTATCTTCGTAAGCCACCACTGCACAGAGACAGTCAACATAACATCGCTACACATTCAACCCGTGAGCCACCACTGCACAGAGACAGTCAACATAACATCGCTGCACATTCAACCCGTCAAGCATTAAACATTGAGCCGTGAAACTTTGCGGAGATCTCTCAGACGAGTGCAGCCAAGTGGCAGCCAGAATGTCTGTCTGCGCTCGGCCAGTGGCCGACAAAGTTTACCTTAAACTTGCTGTTCCGAGACGATGGACCGGTCGCTTCCTTAGAACACATTTCCCGCCTCGGTCGAGTGCTCACCTTTTCGCTGCGTTGGGCATTGGTTCGAAATAGTGTGGCAATCATCGTTTCAACTGGAATATTTGCAATTGTGTTTACACTAGCATGGGTCTATTCACTATTGGCACAACGTGTAAAGCTCCAGATTTCCATTCACATCATCGCATGGCCTTGATCCTGATTGTTATAGGGCGAGCAAACATTATCATTTTGTGCAACGTTCAATTTAAAGGGAGAATGCCTATTCACATATTTTTTGGGGGTCATTGACACTGGTCTATAAAACTTAATTTTCCAAATTGAGCCGTGACTTAATTTCTCCAGATTCACCCTAGCTGCTAAGATATTCCAAAGACTCCAGGAACGTGAAGAAATCACAAAATTATCAGGTAGACTCCAGGGGCTTCCGCTACAAGAAGTATTGCCAGGGGCGTTCCCACAAACCGAGAGTTGGGGGGACGAAGATATTCTGAATTCGATCATTTGCAAGCAACGCCCATAGGCGTAATGTTAAACTCCGAAAATTGTAGGGGGACGTGGCCCTGTTTGACGTGGTTCGGGGAGGACGCGTCCCCCCCCCCCCGATTTCGACACCTATAAGCATTGGCGTACCTATGATGATGCTGGTGGCACTGAAGAGAGGTGTAACACTCTAATGCCTGCGCTAAAAGTGCGTGGACATGGTGCTTGGCGTTGTCATGATACTCCCTGACAGGTAAGGATATTAAGAAAGTGGAGGATATGGCAACAACAAGCATTAACCGTCCCATTGCACGCACCTTACAACCTGTGCGAACTAAACTTTGCATGCATATAGCCATGGGCGTAACGACCACTGGGTACACTGGGTACACTGTACCCAGTAAAATTAAAAGGACAAAAATTGACTGGGTAATGTACCCAGTAAAAATTGAAGAATTTAACATGAATTTATTTATGTAGGATAACGCTTTTTTGAGGCTCATAATGTAAAATAGACAATATACAAACCATAGCCGCATATTATTAAATATATTGATGAAATGGATCAAAAGAGATGAAATAGACATAAAGTATATATAAAATATATATTTAATAGTCTATTTTATNCTTAAAAGTGAAAGTAAGAAATGTTACGCTCCTAACCGCCAAATGTGTTGCTATGGCTGAGATAACTATCCTGATGCATTTTCGTCCTAGTTGGACAACGTTTACCCCCTCTCATCGACCGTGAAGTTCTACCCCCGGAAGCTCAGGGCGCTAGCTCCGAGCTCCCATCCTCTAAGGATTATTAGCCGCTCTGTGACGTGGTCTCATTAGTGCCAACTACTCATGTTACCCGGTTGCCTCCCGGGTTCGCCAGCGTCTGCTTACGGGAGTCCGGAAAACATGTATCGGTGATGCGAGACGACCTGGAGAAGAAACTGAAACTGCTCCTCGCTGTGCGTCAGATGCTGGCTGTGCTCCTTGAATGAGTGCGATACCTCGTTCGGCATGGTCGTTCACGACTGCCATGCCGGCCACAGCCGCTTTTGCCTTTCGGAAATCGTCCCGCTCCAGCCAGGTTTTTGGTTCGGTTTAGAGGAAGCCGTCCTCCATGTCAAGTTTCTCGAAGAACCGGCTCGTTTTGGTGGAGGCCAGGCCTCTGAGCACTGGTCACACCTGAGATCTTCCAATGGCACTGGTCCGCAGATTCGTGCGCTTTGCTGGGGAGCTCTCGCTTTGCCGGCTACGCACATAGTCCACGATGCGGCTCTTCTCCGCCGGCGGGATGTTCTAGTCGAACAAGGCCAAGGCCACCAGCTCCTCCGACAGATAACAGAGGTGATCCTTGAACTTGTGGAGCACCGCCTTTCCCAGAGCTAAGTTGTCCTCAGCGTAGCCGCCAGAACCTTGAGGAATTCGAGATCGTTCCCAGAGGCCGCTGGAGGCTGGAGCGATCAGGACCTCGGGTCAAGCCTTGGCGTAGAAGCTGGCGACGAAGATGCAGATGTTCCGGAGGCCGCTCTCCTCTTGCGCCGGAGCTAGGACTGCTCCCGAAACCATGGGCGTAACGACCACTGGGTACACTGGGTACACTGTACCCAGTAAAATTAAAAGGCCCAAAATTGACTGGGTAATGACTAATGTACCCAGTAAAAATTGAAGAATTTAACATGAATTTATTTATGTAGGATAGCACTTTTTTGAGTCTCATAATGTAAAAATAGACTAAATAAACCCATAGGCGGATATTATTAAATATATTAATAAACGGGATCAAAAAGATGAAATAGACATAAGTACTATATAAATAAATATTGAATAGATCCTATTTTATCTCTTTTGATCCTATTCATCATAAGATATGGTTTGTATTTTTCTATTTTTGAATTTATTTAGTTTCAAATGTGCGGAGGAGTCAATAGGGATGCACAAGTCAATTTTTTTATTCCTTTAAAATATAAAAATAAAAATAAAGGAAACATTAAAATTGATTAACAACCAGGCGAAGTTGCATTCACTTTGCATTGTAAAGAATGTGCTGGATTACAATAAAAAATGTAAAGACTGACTGTTAACAATTTCAAAACATAGCCATGTTTCATAGATTGCGGGACCGACTTGCTTGCCGATCGTGCAATTTGCTACCTTTGGAATTGTGCCAGAGAGTACTCAACACACGTGATTTTGTATAGATGACATGCAATTTCTGATGATTGCTTTATTTAGAGGTGCAGCAGTGTCGAAAGAATACCTATCTTTCAAAATAAGGCAGCCCATGGGCCATGGCCCATGGTGGATAGTTGAGGCGAACAGTATGTAGTTATTTCTTACGTTTCCGACGAAAACCAAGATCAAAGAAGGACGCAGAACCGTGGAGAGGCAGCTGCCCCAACTGCCCCTAACAACTTGTTTTTTAGCTGGGGCGCCACTCCCAATTTTGAGCGGAATATTTTGGCAATGCTTGTCATCTGCATTCACAGCTGCCACCTGAGCTTTAAATAACAATTGAAAGTGACAAAATACTTAGAGGAGACAAATATTTGAATTAATTCGAATAAGTGATTTAATTTTTTCGTAATTTCGGTCATTTTTCAGTCCCTTTTAGTCATTTTAAATTACTAAAATTTGCTTTGTTTGATATTTCATGAAACTGTGGTGGTGCGTCGCCGGCCGTGGTCGCGTTCGCGGTTTACGTTAAACCGGTCCAGAAACATTAAACCAGCTTAGTTGATGAACGTTACAAAACAGTGCTTAGCGTCGGGATCGCGATCAAAATTGGAAATCGGCGATTGCTAGCGTTTTTTGCAATCCGCTATCATGTATACTGTATAGAGCTCATAGGCGTAGGAACGTTTTGGAAAAAGTGGGGGGGGGGGCAGCCAGCTGCGGAATCTCTTCGGACTCCGTGGGGGCATTTTTTGTGGCAAAAGGGCACCGCCATTTTTTCTCCGTTTATTTGGACCGGTCACCAATGTTGGTATTTAAGCTTAAAAATGCACTCTTCGGGGAAAAAATCCGTGGTTCGGGACAAATCACTTATCGGTTAAAAAAACATTAGGACTATACGTAAGTCGAAATATAATATTGCCTATGTTAATTATATTTTGGCATCGGTCCATTTACTTGTTCTCCATTAAATTTTTGTTATTTTTTTAATATAATTTATAAACAAATTGGAAAGAAGAAATCGAAAAAACCTATACTTTCAAACACATTACACAACTGAAATACATATATCATAGAACAAGTAATTGAACAGTAATTAACCCAAATCAAAGCAATAATTATATTTTTTGACTGACTGGTTTCTAAGTATGATAAGTCTGATTTTGTATTCGGCATTTCCGAATAGCACACTGGCATCGTCTGACTAGAATGCGGCGCTGCCAATCTGCAAGGCCATCCTATTAGGACTAAATATTGAGCGCCTAAGCGACTCGAAACCACGTTGACGGAGGGGGGGCAGATATGTATTCTAACGCTCTCCGATTGAGCTGCGCGGCGGAGTGGGGACTTCACTCTGGCGGACGGATATTTAACCAAAAGTAGGGGGAGCGGGTTAATTGTCGTGGCCCCTGTTAAAAACGGACCTCGTCGTGGTTCCCATTGATTAGTTTATACTTCTACAGGCCTTGATATTGACGTTGCAATTTAAGTGTAATCAATAACTAATGGCAAATGGCAGACTACCGAATCAACAATCAGCGATGTAAGAGGAGCAACGCTCAAAAGTGGGGGTGTCAAGTTTAACATTGTTAGCTCCCCTCGACCTAAAACGCGGGGCCCTGGCCTCCCTACCCCACTCTCGGTTCTTTAAGTATGCTGTGAGTTATATCTTGTGGGGTTATGAATAAATCGCTATTCTCTCAACTTCAAATATTAACCCTCGCCCTACGGGGGCTGCACCCCTGAGTTTTAATTTAAAACTTTTTACACATAAATCCACATTTCTCTAAAATTTAACAGTAGCTGAGTTTACAAGCATTATACTATGCTGCTAAAATCATGCACTGGCAGTAGTTTGGGAGATAATTATGTTTAAGTGACGTCATGTTTGTAAAAAACACCGATAATTAATTTTGAGAGAGAAAAATCATAGAAAAAAAAGTTTTGCAGGCAATATAGTAAATGGAAAACGGAAATAACATAAAATTATATTTTCTTTAACATAGTTATCTCGGAAATCCAAAACTATGTGTTCTGACCCCCAAAGAGTCAAAACTGTTTTGTATCACTACAAATTAAAATTTTCAATGATGTTTAAAAAACGGAATATGTGAGAGAACTGAGAACTGATTATAAACAATACCCCGCCACCCCCCCAAAAAAAAGAAGAAGCAATATCTCTATTTTTGACTGAGTAGTGAAAAAAAACTTGTGCTATTTTTTAAATATTATTATTATTATTATTATTATCATTATTATTATTATTATTATTATTATTATCATTATTATTATTATTATTATTATTATTATTATTATTATTATTATTTTATTATTATTATTATTATTATTATTATTATTATTATTATTATTATTATTATTATTATTATTATTCTCCTAGACTGTATCGGATCACCATAAGCGTTTGACAGATTTCGCTACCTTGGGCTTTAATAGGCGATTTAAAAATTGTTGTGTTTTTCGTTAAAGTTCCTTGGATTTCCTTTTTAATTGAAAAATATGTCGATTTTTTCCAATTTCAGAGTACATGGCTCCTTCCATAGGCCAAGATTCAGGTGTGCGGCGCGGCATATCTGCCAGAGAAGAGACGAAATATGTTTCCACAAAACGGCACCAGCATTGAAAGCTGATAAAATGTACCTGTCCAAAATTATTATGACTGCAAACCTTGTTGTTATACGATCATTGTGATGTATAATTATATAGTATTATATATATTTATTTCCATTTTTAAGGGTCTTAACATTGACATTCATTATGAAAATCCCCGTAGGGCTCAAGCTGAAGTAAAAGTCGAAATCCACCGAAGAAAAATGGGTTGGCAAGCCAAAATTGGTTTTGCCCCCCCCTAACATTGAAATCGTTCATGGGCCCCTGGTTATAAGCTGTCATTGTATGTGGCTGATTGATGACATGTCGGATTAACACGCTAACCTTTAGCCGAAAGACCAATACCAATAAAGACATACCAATACAGACAGGTGTCGTGCCGCTAAGGGCTCACAGTCACAAATACAACCGATTAATGTAGTACGGCTGAAGGCTCACCGATATTCTGTCGAAGAGGAAGGAGATCAATTTCAAATATGACAAATGGGGCGCATTGCCGAATGAGCTAGATGAGATGTAGCAAGAGAGTAACCAGGATTTGTTTAATAGTGAATCATTTCAAGCTGAGAAAATGGTTCGCACCCCGACTCGATGCTATTTAAAACCTTTGACTGGTGCGGCCCACTGCCGCTGACAGCCCGACCGCGTCGCAGGCGACTGAGGCGGCCCACTGCCGCTGACAGTCCGACCGCGTCGCAGGCAGATAATCTGATTAGAGAGGGCCGTGTCGAGAATTAGTGATACAGCTTTCAGCTCTGAATTCTCTCCGTAAGCCCAGGAGTTGCGCGATCGGATGGTATGGATCTGAGCCCGCGTAGCAAGGTCTGTTTAGCGAACGATTCTGATCCCAGAAGCCGTGACAAGCCGTTACAAGCCGTTGCGAGTCATCTCGGCTAGAACAAAATTAACGGTGATATCTTTAAAAATCATCTGACAGCATAACACTACGATGAAAGACATCAATAGTCGCGTTTACATATCAATTATGTAACGGCAACTAATAGTTGAGCATGTTCCCTTGATTGGAAATTCCCAACGCACCGGAGGAAAATTGTCTCCAATTTGCTCTGACACAGGGTCCGAATACGATCTGGTGTCCGAAGACACAATAGCGAATGTTATTTTGTCGACTGCAGATTATCAAAGGACACTTCGACGACATGCCTTTTTGTCGAAATGTGATTAATTGTAATATTTATCATAAATAACATTATCCTCATAAAGCCGAAATATATTTTAAAAAGCCAAAGTCAAATTAGAGAGCTGGCTTGCGCCTTTATCAGACATAAATGTATTATTTTCCATTTTTGTCGTCACTCGCCAGTAAGCAAACACATAAATATCCAAATATCCAGTAACCTGCATTCGGCACACGTGTAGCTACTTTCAGGATGGTAAAAATAAAAATAAGCTTGTCGATATGTGTTCATGTTTGTTATGTGTATATGTTTCGAGTTTTCAAGAAACACCATGACATCACCGCACTGCATTGCTGCAACAACGAGATAAACCAAATGAGAAAACCGTGTAAAATATATTTCAGTTGTCTGTTTTGTATTGACCCTCAGCCTCAACCTTACTATCATAAGAAACGGCTACCCACCTCATCTGGTACAAAGCTAAAGGCCGAAACTCGGCGTAGAAAGTCAGTAAAACCTGCCAGATCTCATTCTTCACCCTTCCATCTTCCTGTTCCTCCCGCTTGTCGATGACTCGCTTTGTCACCGGGAGAAGAGGATTATCAAAGCGAGTCATCTGAACGTTCGAGTGACGTGGAAAGCCTTAGGCAAAAACTGGTAAGATCGGCCCACCTTCCCGCTCCCTGCCCTGGAGTGGGAAGATAGTGTAACGGTTGCGAGGCGTGGTTGCGTGGGACTGGGAAGTGTCATGTAAAAAACATATAGTTTACCGCATGGACTGTCAACTATATGCGATAAACTATATATATATATATAAATATATATATATATATATTATGTATTTGTTACTGGGAAGGGCAGATTGTTAGAGATCAAAGCTTGATTGAACACCACCGAAGCTTTCGCATTTGTTATCCTTTTTGTTCTCAGGCTTTCCAATGTTGCGATGAATCTTCTTGTTTCTTCGTTGTGGTTAAAGAAGAATGTTTCCGAAGCTCATTATCACAGAAAAAAAAAAAATAACGAACGATGAGCTCATTTAATGGGCAGAATCAGACGTTTCGTTGGTGGCTTCACCCATTTTCAATGATTATTTATTTCTATGCTAGCATGATGATTATTGAGCTACAATGATAACTACATTTTCACAAACTACACTTTTCAAACACATAGAGTAAACTGGCCGGGCTCCACTGCGCGCTTTTTGCATTTTATCGACTTCCGCTTATTGCGTTTAATCAGGCAAATTTTGCGTTTTCTTCGGTGGTCCCATAAAAATGCTAGCTTCGTGTTGATACACAGTGCAGGCTCACTGTCAAAATGGCAAAGTGAAGAAGAAAAAGCGCGTAGTCGGTACGGTAAACATCAAAATCGAAACGAAAAAATGCAGAAGTGTAGCCAGAAAACGCAGAATTGACACGCAGAAACGAAAAATGAAAAATGATAAAACGATAAAATGTCTGATTAGTTGGAAGTTTTTGCACTTTTGCAGTTGGCTGTGCTCATCATCCCTCATGTCAAATGATTTGTGGATACGTTTTAAAGAGTTTTAAACTTGATTTCATAGCTGTGTAGCTGTGCAGATAATATAGTTGTGTATCCAGCGTCAGTTGAATGCGACATTGGTTACGCTCAGCTAAGTGGGCATCGTAAGCGATGCAATGATGCATATTTGTATGATTGTTGGAATCTCACCGAGCTCTGGCGTACATAAAACAGGTATATACCATTATCATCCATTCATATACATACTTAAGTGAGTTTTTTTGCGACGTAGAACAACGGTTGTTAACA
>VOPJ01014264.1:0-30298 GCA_014673585.1 Semibalanus balanoides
GGTCCAGTGTTTTTATTTTCAAGTAGAAATAATGCTTAATATTTTTTTATATATTTTAGCCTTTTTAAAAGACACTTGCTAGTTTCAACTTCAAACTTTAAAGGTTATGCAATAATAGTTGTTACCCTTCAAGTGCTTAAGCTTAACATTCCGAATTTTATTTGTTAACTAATGTCGCAATGAAATGGCATTAAACTTCAAGTCACTAGCGGGTGTAAAAGAGAAAGTAGGCAATCCCAAGCAGAGTATCCAATTGAGGGCTGTGCTTGGTCGTTGGCCGACGACCGTGCTGCCATCGGGCACAACAAGCTGCGATCAAAGATTGCATATCGATCTTTTCTGAGACTGTGTCAAAGTTTGCATGAGAGTTACTTGGGAGGGGGAGGGCAAAATTGTTATGATTCATTGTATTATCTGCACTACCAATAGAAACAATCAAAGCGTCGAAAATTTGAAATTTTATGGGCTAGGTAGGTATAATTAAACCACACCATGCATTTTAGGGACACCATGTAGGTATGGGGGTCGAAAAGTGGAGACAGGGGATGCGTCGATCCCCAAACCACGGCAAACAGGGCCGCGTTTCCTCCTAACATTTTCGGATATTAACATTTTGCCTATGGGTGTTGCATGGAATGAATCGACTTGATAATGCCTCCGTCCTCACTCCTCCTCAACTCTCGGCTCGAAGCGACGCCCCTGCATGTAGGTGGTGGTATGATGGAATGTAATGTAATGCATGTAATGCAATGTAATAAGCACCTAGCATAACCCAATGACGTCGAAAGCTTAATGTTTTGAAATGACTATTCAAAACATCCTCGTATTATGAAGCCAGCATTTCATTGTGGGTGCCTTTAGGAATGTTACGGATACCAATTTCATCTCTGGTGCTCTGATACTCACCAAAGGCAGAAAACCACTCCCCTGTGCTGAGGGGGCGTTTGTGACATGCTGTGTTAATAGTACGCTCTAGCGCAATCAATGCCAGCACCTCTCGCAGCTGTTGCTCGGAACGTCCCGTCGTAAAGAGGATGTGTTGCAGCCATCAGTGGCAGGTGGGGTGGACGCTTTGACAGTGCCTTAACCCGCGCCCCACTGGGCCAACTGGGCCTCGGGATTTTCCACGCCCTACTGGGGGGTTGAACACCCGCCTTCTAACTCGACTCCTATGGGACAGCCCAAAACACCAAGCCCAAAACACTGTTCGGAACGTCGTCAAATTCCGTTTGAAACTATTTCAGGGTTTGTTCTCGCTCAGGTCAAAATTGAGGTCACCGGAGATCATCAAAGGTCAAATCTCCCAGTTTTAGGACCTGTGTTTCGAATCACCTTGACGAGACAAATACGATTGCTTAGTATACTGTTATATATGTTCAACCAATACAAAAATATTCATGACACACTTGTTGAAAAAATGTCCTCGTAACTTTTGATGACCTCTGAGTCTGGAGCCTTAACTCTATTCCGTGCTGGCGGCCAGAATAACGTTAACGTGCTAGGGAAGGCAGATTCTGACCCCCCAGATATCTCAAAACCGCTCGGTCGATTTTAATGGGACAATTAAGCCTTTTCGATTTGTCATGATTTTTTTTCCCGGACTCCGAAATGTATTTTTTGTTCAAAAATGGGGGACAGGGGACAAAATATACGTAAATTTGGGGTGTTTTTGAAAGATCATTGCAGCCATGTTATTCAACCGATTTTCATGACCAAAAGGTTTTTGAGCCTGCTTTTTAGTATGTCTTCAATTTATATTAAAATGTTAAGACAAAAATAAAAAAATCATAGGCGTATTCAGGTGATGTAAAATGGGGAGGGGTGATTTTCTGATAATAAACATGTGATGTTCGTGAATGTTTGGGACGACATGAGCGGCACAAATGCCGCGTAAAGTGGCATTTATATTTGCGTAGTTTGTTAAATGTAACATGTTGAATATATATGGATCCAGGTAAACATCGTGGAGGGATCATGTGCGTAATGCTTTTTAGCATCTTTTACTTATTAAAATGAAACCTAATTTGACGGAGGGAATTGCCTCCCATTTTATGTATCTGAGTGCGCCTCTGCTCTAAAATATACAAACTTTAAATAGTAATGATGCATATTGCAGTAGCAATGTTTCTGACGCATTTATTGCACCGCAAACTACGAAGGAAGTATATGCCACAAAACCGCATTGGTAACACTCTCCTAAAAACATGAGCCTGGCACCGTCTCTGTCGAGTTGATTTTTTTCGTCCAAATTTTAACGCAACATGCGTCGCTCAATTCGAAAAAGTCACAAAGTTTCAAGACGCTAGCATGGGTGGAGCTTTTCAGAAAAAGTTGGTGGGGCAAAATGTCACATTGACTGAATGTTTTGCATGGTAAAGGTGAAAAAGGACCTTTTTAACGTCAGGAAACCTTCAAACCTGGCATTTGAACATGGTTAAGAGGAAAAGTTACTATTTCAACGCTAGGAAACCTTCAAATCTGACAAACGTTGGTGGGACCAAGCTCAAAGTTGGTGTGGCAGTTGCCCCACCATCTGAATAGGAAACTTCGCCCGTGGACGCTAGGTCAAACGGTTTCGAAGCGGCAAGCGAAAACCACTGGGTAGGACAGAATCTGCCCCTCCCCCCCTCAGCACGGAATAGAGTTAACTATTGACCTGAGTCAAGATTTGAGGACACCTTAGTCGATTTAAATTCTTAGCTTTCAATATTTCTTTTTCTTTTTTCCTAGTAGTAATAGCTCCCGACATATTTGGGGCGGGAGGGGGGGGGGTTGGAGCAACGTTATAAACCTACTTGGAAAATCTGACCTTTGACAACCCCTGGTGTCCCTTATTATTGACATGAGCAAAATGTCCGAAGTAGCTTCGCATCTCGATAGATTTCAAAATATTTTCCTTTTACTTCTAGCCATTTTGTTTTTTTAGTACCTAAGTGGTGGGGGGGGGGGTCGTTTTGACCCTCACCAGAACGAAGTTGTCTCAGAGGACCACTGGTGCACAAGTTGACCCGCACCGTGCCGGGTGCTCGGCACCAACTTCGCCGTGCCGGGGGAGGGGGCATTCCGACGCCCCCTCCCCCGGCTCCTATGGGACGAAGACAATAAACCAAAAATACCGATCGAAATGTCGTCAAAAATAATTTGGAAACAAGTTGAGCAATTTGTTTCGCTCAGGTAATATTCAGGTCACCGGAGGTCATCAAAGGTCAGATTTGCAAGATTTAGGACTTTGCTCCAGAAGCTCCCAAGTATCTCGGGAACTACGCTAGTTAACAAACAGAAAAATAAATCAACAGTTCTTTACAAATGGAATCACCAAAGTGCCCTCAAATTTTAGCTGAGATGAGTAATTTAGGCTCCAAAAGGCCATCTAAGGTAATATATTTTGTTTTGTACAACTGGTTTTCGCAAAAAAAAAAATCCTAGTAAAAATAGTGCAGTATTGTTGACAGTTGACACCATCGTGTTTGTCTCCTCATGGCGTTTCCAACCATGTTATTATTCAGTTGACTAAATAGTAAACCAGATAATCTGGCTTTGAAGGTAGTGTGATCAACGTAGGTTATGTGCATATTTGCGAGACGTGTCTCGACGAGATAAACGGCTGTGGTGCCAGATTCTACTTGCTATTTCTGCTGCGAGAGTTCATGTCAAAGAGTTTGTGGTAACCTCGGAGTGAGGCCAGGGCTGACCCTGTGGGGTACAGAAGCAAAAGAATTGCAGCTGGGATCACCAAAATGCCTATGATATATGATCAAAAGATACATTTGACTTTAGATTATTCACTGGCCGGATCCAGCAACGTTTGTGGTGTGGTGTGGTGTGTGTTGGGGGGGGGGCAAACTTATTTGGGTGGCAGGAGAGAGTACATACACATTTTGCTCGCCGGATTTAGGCTGGTCACCTACATTTTGGTATTTTGACATTAAAGATATAGCGTTGAATAATCGAGGCGGTGGTTCATGGAGACTCTGCAGAGGGGACAAAAATTACTGAAACGGTTTCTTTACATCTGCAGAGAGAGAGTAAAGCGACGGTTCGCTGTAGTGAAACGCACAAACGAAGTTATCATTATCATCATGGCTTATACAAATTAATAATATTATAATAGCGTAGAGGCACTCTGGCTATGCTACTACTACTATTCCTACTACCAGTAAGACGCCTGAAACGGCGAAGGACGACGAGTCCGAATAAATCCGCGTCAATTTTCCCCGTCCAGACGGAGGTTCGTCTTGTGCAAAAGCATGCATTTGAATATTTCGCTGTGTATGTTTTTCGCCGTCGGTGGCGATGAAGTAGATCCGAACTAAATCAATGCTTAAACTTATAGGTTATGAAGCGTTATTTAAATTTGCAATTATAAGCTTCATATGTTTGCAGGCAAAAGTTCATTTTTGGGTGTTATGAGGAAGTTTGATTGTCGCTTTACAGCGCGCAGTTCACTTTGTGGATCGGGTTCTAGTGCCCCTTTAGTTGAAGCACGGCGGTGTATAAGGAAAGATATGATTAAATCGCAATCAAATATTACCCAAGAGCAGATTGTAACAGAAAATACATGCAATGCACTAAATTTTTGAATGCATTTAGAGGACGTACATTGTCTACGACATTGGTGTCTTGTTTCATCGCTTCACATCCCATAGGTGGCGTGGGAGCACTGATTTTAAATTGTGGAGAGCTCATAAACTATGAAATTCGCTTGTTAAGCCAGTAACTTGCAGCTACCACGCGCCTGCTGATCGACACATAGTGCATAGCGCCGAGCGGGATCGTTTCTCTACGCATCGTGTTTGACCCGTGTCTTTTGGCGACTTTTGGTTGCCGAATAAGGTTCCGGTATTGCAACGATGTTTTGTAGTGTGGGAACTTTTTGTGGACGGACAGGGGCACGTGCGCACGGTGCGTGTGACCCAGAGTGTTTACCTGTGCAACATTTGCCAGTGGTGTGTCTCAGCCTCACACAAAATTAGCTTTTATAGGTCCAGTCGTTTTCTCGCTACGCAGGATAATACTTCTGACACCCTGACGCGGCACGTGTCACGCGCCGGGCTGACCCATTCTCATGAGAACAAACATATCAATAAATCAGACATGTATTGCATGGCTATATAATGGCGAAGACCGCTTGTCATCGGATGCGGGGCTCAAAAGATATAAACTTCTGACCAGCGTCGCGGTCTGCCGGCCGGGGCCGGCCCGGCCCGGCCGGGCCCGGCCGGGTCGGCCCTATAATCTGAGAAAAAATTCCGGTATTCAATGAGGACGTCGCTCCGCGCTTCGCGCTCGCTCGTAATAACTGTAAATTTGGTGTATTTGTGTCATGCATTTATTACGCCAGCTTGGTTCAGTGGAGCTCCCACTACCGAGTTATCAGAGGAAGTAATGTGTTTTCATGGTCAGAGTGAGTCAGATTCAGCTCCTTTTAGTGATATATGACTGGGCAGTTATATTACCACTGACAGACTAAACGGCCATTTACCTGATTTACCAGGATATTTGCTTTGCCTAGACCATTGTCTGCATTATAAACTTATCGGCAACGACGGGATGGTCTTGAAGTTGCCTATGGGTATATATATGTATATATATATAGGTAAGACTTGAGTCATTTTACTTTTCCTCAGGTTATTCAGATGTTAATGTAGTTTTTCAGAGTTTTCAAGAGGATTGACTTGTAATATATAAAGTCAATCCTCTTGAAAACTCTGAAGAAACTACATTGATATATATATATATATATATATTGACCTGATTTACGTGTATTGCAGTCACTTTTCACCACACAATATAGTGCAGTCACTTTCAGAGCAGAGCTTGCCGCGATTTCCCCACGCGTGATACAAATCTGAATGTGCATGAACCCGGTCAGACTTGTTTGGGGCTGGATTTATACATTAAATGAGCGCCGCGCAGCCAGTGTCAATCAGATCTGTCTGGAACGACAGACGGCAGACAGCCGCTGATCGAAGTCAGCAGCAGAATTATTTGCCGCTGAAGTTCAGTCGTAACATCAGTTGCTAAACTCCCTGACTGAAAGTTGCTCGTCCTTCGACTGTCTAAATTACCCGCGGCTAATGGTGGAGCGGGCACTGTTTCCGGGGCAGCGCTGGACACTGGTTTGTCACCACTCTGAGACTAACTCAGCTGCGGACTGAACCGAGACGGAGACCGAGGACCAGTGACTTAGTTAGTAGTCGCTTCTTTACATTAAGACTGGAGGAGCCCGAGATCCGCATCAAGGCATTTCGGTCAACAGTTTGGATATATCCAGCTTTCAATGCTATGAGTAAAATTACGAGTGACATGCAGCAGTGTCGGATTTTTGAAAACCGATTGGGGTGGCTGAACATAGACGGAATCCGAAAGGAGCCTGTCAGCATCATGGCTGTTACCGAAACTACTGAAATCTGCTGAAAAATTAACACATTTGAAAGAAATTCTAGGCAACTTGTACAAAGGAGGGTATTTCTTTTAATCAATTCAAAATACAGAAACAGACAAAATCTCATGAGTTTTTGGACTTCTGTCGAACGGCCCCTGAAACCAACGTTTTTTTAGCCGGTCTGCATCTCCAGAAGACCCGAAGCCTTACTTGGAACCCTTAGTAAAACGGCAATGTTAACCTGACATTGACTGGGGGTGACAAATATCTCCCCTGACGTATTTTCGCAATAGCTAAAAAACGATATCGACATCTACAGGGTGATTGTTTTTTACTTGTTAAAAAGTGTTTGCTCCCGGCCATGCCAGAGCCAGACCAGACCTAGCTATGCCAGAGGTTACGAAGACCAAACCTGAAACCCTGGCTGACCTGAAAAGGGTGACGAGCGCCTTCACAACGCGTTTGACCATGAACGGAATCTTTTGAGCAGTGAGACACGTGAAAAAAACGAGCAAATGCGTGTATACAGGAAGATGGATGTAACTTTTACTTCGAACATAAGCTTAAAAAATGATGGACGCTGCTACCCTAAGTGAGTGCATGAAATTGAAATGTCCCAGAACGGTGCTTCAAATAATAGATCAAACAACATGATTAACCTTAATTTAAGTGTAGTTAGGGTCTATTACTTTTTAACAAGTAAACAAATCACCCTGTACATGAAATTTGGGTACCTTCTCTTACACCGACTTTACGTCTTCTGTGCGTACATACATAAAGCAATTTTGTCGATTACAAATTGAGATATAGCGGATTGAATGACGTCACTACACCCGAGTTTTAACTTCACTGAAATAAGGCCAGATGGTAAAATGACTATTCAGAATAATCCATTGCACATGTGTGATGACTTTGTATTTTTGGCAATAGATGCCTTTTGTAACCTGACCTGACATTGACCTTTTCCAAAAAATTGCACCTTTGCTTCATGCGGGATGTGATTATACCTTCTGTTAAGATCTTATTAGGTAATAATGGTCACCAACTGAGACTTTGGATGAAAAGAAGTATGATCCACAACTCGAATACCTCGATTTTGACCTTGACCTGACCGTCACCGGACTAAGCCTCAACTAGACAAATTTGTAGCATGAATTAATGTTTTTTATTGAGAGCTTTTCGAATGCCTATCCTGGCGTGTCTCGCTGCGCTTACTTTGTCTCGAACGTAAACCAGGGCCAGGGCATATTTACACGTATATACTGCTCGCCGATATCGGGACGCAAGCCCCATCCGTCGCCCCCCAGGACGCAGCCCTTCCGATTTCGGATCACTGCGTCCCGGAGGGGAAATGTTGGCCCTTGATGGGCTAAGCTAAAAAGAATGATCAAAGTGAAAAACCGAAGTGTCAGTGTTCCATACACCGCTGCCCTACTACTCCTGACCTAACCTTGTCCTGCCTCGCCCTGCCTGTGCCCTCCCCTTGCCCTGCCCCTGTGCCCTGCCAGCCTGCCCCTGTTGCCCTGCCCCGTCCCTGGCCCCCTGTGCCCTGCCCCTGGCCCTGCCCCTCTGCCCTGCCCCGTCCCTGCCCCTGTGCGCCTGCCCTGTCTGTGCCGCTGCCCCTGTTGCCCTTGCCCTGTCCTTGTGCCCTGCCCTGTCCTGCCCCTGTGCCCTGCCCCGTGCCCCTAGCCCCTGTGGCCCTGCCCCGTTGCCCTTCCCCATGTGCCCTGCCCCTGTGCCCTGCCCATTTGCCCTGCCCCTGTCCCTGCCCTTGTGCCCTGCCCTGATGCCCTGCCCCTGTCCCTGCCACCTTGTGCCCTGCCCCTGTGGCTGCCCTGTGGCCTGCCCTGTGGCTGCCTGGCCTGCCCTGTGGCCTCCCTGTCCCTGCCCTGTGCCCTGCCCTGTTGCCCTGCCCGTGCCTGGCCTGTTGCCTGCCCGTGCCCTGCGCCTGTGCCTTGCCCTGTGCCCTGCTCTGTGCCCTGCCCTGTGCCCTGCCCTGTGCCCGCCCTGTGCCCTGCCCTTGCCCGCCCTTCGCCCTGCCCTGTGCCCTGCCCTTGTGCCTGCCCTCTTGTCCCTGCCCTCTTGGCCCCTCCCTCTTGTGCCCTGCCCTCTGTGGCCTGCCCTCATGTGCCCTGCCCTCATGTGCCCTGCCCTCATTTGCCCTGCCCTCAGTGCCCTGCCCCCATGTGCCCTGCCCTCATGTGCCTGCCCTTCATGTCGCCCCTGCCCTCATGTGCCCTGCCCTCATGGCCCTCCCTCAGTGTGCGCCTTGCCTTATGTGCCCTGCCCTATGTGCCCTGCCCTCATTGTGCCCTGCCCTATTGTGCCCTGCCCTTTCAATGTGCCCTGCCCTCATGTGCCACTGCTCATGTGCCCTGCCCTCATGTGCCTTGCCTCATGTGCCGTGCCCTCATGTGCCCTGCCCTCATGTGCCCTGCCCTTCATGTGCCCTGCCCCTCATGTGCCCTGCCCTCATGTGGCTTGCTTCTCTTGTGTATTATCCTCTTGAACCCTGCCTCGTTGCCCTGCCCGTCTTGTGCCTGCCCTCTTGTGGCCCTGCCCTCTTGTGCCCTGCCCTCTTGTGCCCTGCCCTCTTGGCCTGCCCTTCTGTCATGTCTCTTTGCCCTCCTCTTGTGCCCTGCCTTCTTGTCCCCGCTCCTCGTGCCTGCCCCTCTTGTGCCTGCCCTCTTGTGCCCCGCTCTCTTGTACCCTGCCCTCCTGTGCCCGTCCTCCGTGTGCCCTGCCCCTGTGTCCTGCCTCCTGTGCCCTGGCCCTCCTGTGCCTGCCCTTCTCGGCCCTGTCCTGTGTGCCTGCCTTCCGTACCCTGCCTCCTGGACCCTGCCCTCCGTAACCCTGCCCGTCGTGTTGCCCTGCCCTTGCCCTGCCCCTGCTGCTGCCTTCCCTGTGCGCTGCCCTTCGTTCCTCCCTCCTTTGCCCGCTCCGCCTGTGCACCTGCCCCTACTTGTGCCCTGCGCTTCCTGTGCCCGCCTTCCTGAACCCTGCCCCTCCTGTGCCTGCCCTCCCTGTCTCCCCTCCTGTCTCTGCACTCTATCTTCCTGCCCTCCTTTGCCCTGCCCCAGGGCATAGGAATCATTTGAAGGTGGGGAGGGGGCAAAAGGCATTATTTAAGTCGATTTGTCCATGCAACGTCCTAGCGTAATGTTAAAATCCGAAAATGTTGGGGAGTTGCCCCCCTGCCCCGCTCTACCCTATACCCGCCTCCTTTGCTCGTGCCCTCCTTTGCCTGCATCTCTGTGTTCCTGCCTCCGTGCCCTCCCCTGCCCTCCCTGGCCCTGCCTGTGCCTGGTGCCCTGCCCTGCACCCTGCCTCTATTGGTGTTATGATATTGATACTCTTACCGAACGCTTGGAGTAGAGCTCTAGTCGTCTGCGTTTGATAAGCAACATAAAAAATGCATCAATAGGGGAACACATTTCGTGAAAGCGCCAAATCATTCATTATTTGAGCAAATGTCATCGCACTGTATCTTCTTCCATGTTTCTCGTGAGCGTCATCCAACGATGCCTAATCCAGGTTACCAAAGTTGCTGCGGTCTTAAGTGGCGCCGCGCCTGAACACGGAGAACGATGGTGTGTGTGAGTCTGCCCCCATTACGTCCCTTTGGAGATCGGCAGGTATTCCAAACAAAGACAGGTCGAATAACCGAGAGCATAAAGCGTTAGCACTGGTAATTCCAGGCGAGGGGGGGGGGGCGATCAGGTGCAATTCCCATTACAGAATCTGAGGGGCGATTCGAATGAAATATGTCTGCCTCGCGTTGCCCTGCACTGAAAGTTGAAAAACAATGATCGCTTTGGGTAAACATTGTCGGGGAAAGCTGAGACGGTGTGTGATGTAGAGAAATTCCCTTTGTAGCAGGGTTTGGTCAAATCGCGAGCCTATTAACAGTCAAAACGGAAAAATTCCGCCACTTCGCGCAACACAACCTCGCATTCTCATAACATTCGTTTTTTGCATCAAATTACAATCTTGGAAAATTGGTAATTATAGTGTAGGTGGTGGTGTGATACCGGAGATGTGGACACAGGAGAAAGGTTACAGAAGAGGCTTTTTCTCCAATCTTGTCTGGTTTCCAATATATAAATGCCGTTTTCCATCGACCTAAAATAATAATAATATAATAATAATAAACGCTTCGCAAGCTCACGTCGATGACCGCATAGTACACGCAAAGCCATGCACATTCCTCTTCGGTTCGTCGCAACGCGGGGATTGGAATGCATAGCATTTCAGCTCCCTATCCTCTACAGTGTCCACCGCCTATTATTTATGGGCCGTTTTATCAGATAAAGACCCGTACAATTTTGCGCCGCTTGCAGCGCTACACAACAGCACCTACCATAACATGAAATATTACATTACAAGAACATTCAAAAAAGGCTGCAGAGGCTAAATAACGCGCATAAAATTGGATAATTTTGAATTTGGCCGGACCCCGACTCAAAAATTACGACACCCTTGCGAGTTGGTATTAAAATTACGGTTACGAATTATTTTAATGTGTAGGTATATGCACATTTTTGTTTGTTTTGTTTTTTGTTGTNACCGGTTCGGAATGCCGATGCTGAGCGACGTGGCTCAGGAGGCGGCAGCGGCAGCCTGCAGTTACCGCCCCGAGCGACGGTACCGCCATCGACAGATCTCAGTTGGAGACGCAGAGCAACATCCCTAACAGGAGGGGGTGGCACGTCAGAGTGGGAGCTGTCAGCTGGCTTTCCGAGACCAGCTGTCTGACATCAGCATTGTCATGACATCCTCCAGTCTGACATGACATCCTCTGCGCAACAGCGTGAGACAAAGGCCGCCTATCAGGAGGCCACTAATCTAATGACAGCTCTCTGCACGACGATAGTGGCAGCTGATGGCCGGCTATCAGAATCTATGGCTCGCTCGGCTCATCTGAGGCGCTGCGAGCGATACAAAGTGGCGGCGGCGAGCGACGGACGCTACAGGAGAGGATACAAAGTGGCGGCGGCGAGTGGCGGCGGCGAGCGACGGACGCTGCAGGAGAGGATACAAAGTGGCGGCGGCGAGCGAGCGACAGTCGCTGCAGGAGAGGATACAATGTGGCGGTGGCGGCGAGCGACGGACGCTGCAGGAGAGGATACAAAGTGGCGGCGGCGAGCGACGAACGCTACAGGAGAGGATACAAAGTGGCGGCGGCGAGCGACGGACACTACAGGAGAGGATACAAAGTGGCGGCGGCGAGCGACGGACGCTACAGGAGAGGATACAAATGTGGCGGCGGCGAGCGAAGGACGCTGCAAGAGAGATGGTAGTTTAGTCACTGTTGGGGGTCTGCTACTATGGCTACTGGGTAGTCTGATACTGTGGGTAGTCTGATACTGTGGGTAGTCTGGTACTGTGGGTAGTCTGGTGCTGTGGGTAGTATGGTACTGTGGGTAGTCTGGTACTGTGGGTAGCAGGGGCGGTTTTCCCATGTAGGCAAGGTAGGCAATGCCTACCCAATTCGATAGCCTTCTCCCGACACAGATATTTATCTCCGCTTCTTTTCATTTTTATTCTTGTTTTATATGGTGCTCTGCTATCGGAATGGGCCTATTTTGGATCAAATTTCCCAAATTTTCCGAGAAATTTTTCTTCAAACCATAAATTAAGCACAAATGTGAGAAAACCCTTGCCTAAGCTTGCCTACCTCGTCCTACTAGATTCTCGACAGCCTGTGTAGTGAATCTACTGGGTCTGCTTGGTGCGATAGTAGCTGTAAGGTAGGCAACTATGAAATAACTAGAAACCTCAGAAGAACACACCTTTTAAGCCAATAACTTCAAAAAATAATATGACTGCAATACCAATTGTTATTATAGGCAAACTAGCTTGGCTAATAAGGGGTTTTCAATTGATTATTTCGAAACCACTTTTTTAGTGGTCATTATTCTAGACAAAACGACTGTATTTCCGCGCTGCAAACCGCAGCAAGAATCCGTCAATCCCGCGGCTTCAGTTCACGTGCTGTTTGCGAGGGAGCCTTCTATCCCGGAGAGACTCGTTAAGATTAGGAGCGTGTATGCTATCAGCCAATCCTGCATAAACAAACACTTATAGCTACGTTGGAAGATGGGTTGGTTGGAGTTGGAGATGGGTTGCAGACTGCTGCTTTTAAGTTTTAGCCACTTATATTATGATAAAGTATTATCGATGCGTCTATATTATGAAATATTATCGATATGAGATGCGAAGTATTATGATTATCGATGTTTGAATTATAATGTTGATTGTTGCCTTGCCTACCTAGTCTCAAGGACCCAGCGCCGCTCCTGGTGGGAAGTCTGGTACTGTGGGTAGTCTGGTACTGTGGGTAGTCTGGTTCTGTGGGTAGTCTGGTTTGTTTGTCTGTTTATTTTATAATCAAGTAGAGAAACAAAGTAAACAAAATGAAATAATAGGATCGGTGCAAAAGTTAAAAAGACTTAAATCACGGCACCTCTCCTAAAATAAAGTTGAAAGAAGTGACACGACCGCTTAATCGGTCGGTTTATCCGTCGTCAGCGCAGCCATCGCCACGGCCGCCGCAGCCGTCGTTCGCGCTCATTCCTTCTATTCACATAGTCCTGGGTAAGAGCCCGCGAGCAAACCACCCTCGTCGCTGTGAAGTGTTGTTGCCAATGCGGGTCAGTATGTGTAGAATGTCTGTTTCTTGATAGTCGGGTGGAAATCTGGGCCTAATACTGTGATAGCTGTCGAAAAAGCTGTGGTCTCAAATCTTGAAGAAGTGGACAGTAGAAAATAAAACTGCTGAAAGTCCTCTGATTTGTGTCCGATAAACAACTGGAGAAGAAAGTCTTTGTGTTGATAAAGGTGAGCGTTGAAGCCGAAGCGCTCCCCGTCTGAATTGAGTGTGATAATGGTTGTCCGAGTTTTGAGCCGAATGAGAAGTATTTAGAGGGTTTGGTAGTTCCGAGCAGATCTGCCATGCCTTTCTTGAACCTTTTGTGGGAAGGCTGTGTTCGAAGTGTTTCTGGCAATGTGTTCATGTGCGGATAGTGTGGAATGACTGAGCGTTGAGGAGCTTTGGTCTGTTGGCGGAGAGTGTTAGTGGTTCTAGAGTTTCTGAGCGTCCTTGCAATGTCGTGAACTCGTGACTGTGGGAGCATCTGCCTTACGTATTCTGGTTGTTGATGTAGTGTGCTTGTAAGTCTGTGGAAAAACAGCTGTTTGTGCATCGTTCGTCGTGTCTTGAGGGTGTCCCATCCCAAGTCTAGTCTCAGTTTGTCTGTCGATGTCCTGAGTAAGGTCCGTCACCAGCCTCGCCGTACGTCTCTGTACCTTTTCTAGTCGCAATTCGTGTTGTAAGGTAATGTGTCCGTCAAAAACAATGTCACAATAGTCAAATAGTCTGGTGCTCAGAGTCAATATAGTCTGGTGCTGAGAGTAGTCTGATACTGTGGGTAGTCTGAAGCTGTGTGTAGTCTGGTACTGTGGGTAGTCTGATACTGTGGGTAGTCTGATACTGTGGGTAGTCTGGTACTGTGGGTAGTCTGGTACTGTGTGCCTAGTATGGTGACTGTGGTAGCTGGTAATGTGGGTAGTCTGGTCGCGCTGTGAGAAGTGATACTTGCTGGGTAGTCTGGGTACTCGGGTAGTCTGATACTGTGCGTAGTCTGGTGTTGTGGATGTAGTCTGTACTGTGGTAGTCGTGGTACTGTGGGTAGTTCAGATACTGTGAGTAGTCAGGTACTGGTGTGTCAAGTCTGGTGCTGTGAGTAGTCTGGTACTGTGTGTAGTATGGTACTGTGGGTAGTCTGGTACTGTGGGTAGTCTGGTTCTGTGTGTAGTCTGGTACTGTGTGTAGTCTGGTGCTGTGAGTAGTCGGTACTGTGGGTAATCTGGTACTGTGTGTAGTCTGGTAGGTACTGTAGATAGTTTGGTGCTGTATGAATATTACTGAACTCTTGGTAACAAGATTTAGGTAAATCTCGGCTTTTTACTAAATTTGCCCGACACATCAAAAGACTTTTAGTCCCCAACACAATTCAGCGAAACGTAATGCATTGCGTAAATCGGATTCACTTTAGATGATTTACCCAGCTATATATAGTCAGCCGCATTGGGGCCAGTTCAAAAACGCATCGCGTTCCGAGAACTGCAGTCACACCGATCTGAAAACGGCCGAGCTCGGCGGCTCGCAGCTGACTGAAGGGTTCTCTGGAATTGTCGAGTTGTGCACCCAACCAGGCATGGTGTGCCCTCCAGCCGGCCCCGCTGAATGGCCACCATCGGCGGGAGTGTTTGCTCCATTATCGGCTGTGGGCCGGGCCCGGCCGGGTCCGGCGCCGGTGGGCACTGCCGGCCAGCCATCGCCGTTGCCGGCAGCATCTTACGCCCCAGCTCACACAGTGTTTTGTTCAAGTGTCCAGTTGCGGAGCGCGCGATACAAATGGGACGCTTGACGCTTCTATTTTTATATAGCAAGGCTATGCGAGAATACAGGGGAGCTGAGCGTCGATCCATTCAAATAAACATTGTGGGCATAATGAAGGCATTTAAATACAAAGCGTAACACATGTTTTGGAATACAACAACAACACAACAATAACAACAATATATAGAACTGTGTGTGCTCAACACTCACTCCAAGATCAAACTGTCGCCTGGGCTTATCTAATGATTCGGACATATACTGCATTGCTGCATCACACCCAGTGCATGCCACCGACGCAGACCGCGGCTTCACAATTGCATTAAATGCAATAGTTCACCTTCAGCATGGGGTTTTGAACTGAGATATTAGTTTTGTAACCCGTGTTGGGAAACCCCGTAACTGCAAGTTTTCTGGACTGAAAAGACTCTCCAGCCAAATAAATTATATTTTTTAGCGAAGGAATACGATGCTTACGAAATAATGCGATGCTTACGGTGGCCTGGGCAGAGGCTATACAATCAGCCAATCATCTTCCAGCTGGACTACTTTCGACTAGTTTCGAATCTGATTGGCTGGAGCACGACTACTTTCGAATCTGATTGGCTGAGCCATTTTGTTCATTCGCGTGACGTGAGAAGTAAGGACCCTGACTTAGAGAGTATGCATATAGTTTTGATAAAATTAATAATTTGCGACCTTATTTCTTGAATCGGTGTAATGTATATGACCATTTTTGACAACGGCCATTTTTGACAATATAAACGAATTTATATTTATAAATATAATCAAATCGTGTTTGAAAAAATATTACGTGAACTATTTTCTTTGACTTAAAGTTACGTTGTTATCTGCTGTTCTGTTAGTTTCCTAGTCTAAAGGCATAATGCATCGTTGCGAGAGAAAAAAAAAACAGCTTGATGTTTACTCAGACTTGTGCGATAATTGGAACTCAAAACTTGTTTGCAATTTGAAACTATTGTTTGTGACTTATTTATACCTTTTTGCCAATGCTGACTCTCTTTGTCGCCCGGCACTGACCTGTGACCTCTTCTGATGAGCTGTCATTGACACTTGACTTTCCGGTAACCTGTCACTAACCCCTCACTTCCCGGTAACCTGTCACTAACCCCTCACTTCCCGGTGACCATTCACAAAACCATGACCTTCGGGTGACCTTCATAGAACCATGACCTTCGGGTGACCCTTCACAGAGCCATGACCTTCGGGTGACCCTTTACAGAACCATGACCTTCCGGTGACCCTTCACAGAACCATTACCTTCGGGTGACCCTTCACAGAACCATGACCTTCGGGTGACTTTTGCGGAAAGACAGCACGGAGCGTTGCGGGAAGGCCCTGGCCACAATTATCAACTGGTCTCCCCGCAACGCTTTACTGTCTATTGACCTTCCTCTGACCTGCCCCTAACTCGTGACCTTCCCGCAACCCTCTGTTCTGTCTTTAACCTTTCTCTTACGTGCCCCTAACTCGTTACCTTCCCGCAACCCTCGACTAAACCATAACATTCCGGTGACCCGTCCCGTTGATTCCCTCATAACCAGCCAGTGGCTCATCCCCCCAGGGCTCACCTGTGAAGACGGCGGGCGAGTTGAGTAGAAAGCTGATGCAGGCGGCTCCGGTACCGTGGCCGAACAGGGTCACCTTGTCGGGGTCGCCTCCGAATGCCTCCACGTTCTGCTGGATCCAGTGCAGGGCGGCGATCTGGTCCAGCAGGCCGTTATTGGTCACTTGCTGCACCTTATTCACGCTCGGGTTCAGAAAACCTGCGGCAGAGACGAAGATGTTATATGCACCTCAACACCAGCACACTGGTGGATACAGCCGTCGTGTGTGTGTGTGTGTGTGTTTTTGGGGGTGGGTATTTTTTTGGCAAAAGGTACCCCATTTTTTACTTCTGGGATTTGGGACGATCACCCTTTTTTGTGTTAGAGTTTTTTTTCGGAAAAACGCAAAACGCAATAGTTTGTAGCATATATGCTACGTAATATACACATACAAGTAGTAACAACGTTTATCTCAAGCCGACTCGCGAGGGCGTCGCCGAAGTTTTTAAGTGGGGTTGGCTGAAATGTCGAAAAACAGCGTCTTTGCAGTATTTCAATATGGATTTTCATGTTTTAGTATGTACTTAAATTATTTAGCGCCGCAAAGTGGCGCGAATTTTTTTACGGGTTTGCTTGATAAAACCCAGAAATATAGACGGTGGGCCTCGGGCCTTGTAGAGGATAATTGGCTAAAACAAATTTGCACAAGCAATTGAGAAACATGCCGCGAGGCGGCGCGAAATTGTCCAGATTTTTTACTGTGGATAGCTGGATTTTGACTGCTGCAAAGTCATTTTGACGATAATTTGTTATACTTCCCCGATAAATTGTTAACTTGCACAGTTTTCTCCTAAGTTAAAGCCATTATACATGATTACAGATCTCTTTTTCTTGTGAGGCTTGATCGTTAGAGGGGAGGAGGCAAACAGGCCACTTTATGCCTGGGGGTAAGGCCCTACATGCCCCCCTCCCTGGATCCGCCAGTGCTGGTAACATTGTAAATAGTTTGAAAGCAGCAAGAGGCAGTACGACTTTATCGCGCATAAATGGTCCCCGTGTATCTGGAGGAGCTTGTGGGAGGTGGCTCGGGGAGATGGTCCTGGCCTGGTCCTCAATATTTATCAGATCTTCGGTCCAGCCAGCTGGGCACCACTGGAGCAGGTTCCGGGTACCGATGTTCGCGTCTTTGCGTTTGCGTCGCCTTTTTCGGAGCTCGGCAAACTATGACTATGACATGTCCGCCTAAAAGTTTTATGAAGGGAGTGGGCCCTGAGGCAAGCAAATACTGCCAAGGAAAGACTGCCAGGCACTTAATGGATTTAATTTTTTATTTTCAAAATTCGTATAAGCAATAACAAAACTCGTGTCATGCCGCGAAGCGGCGCGAAATTTTTCAGTGTTTCACTTTAGATAGCTGGATACTGGATTCATCTTCAAGGTCTTTCCACGAATTTGAATTTAAAATCACAATGAAATTATCTGCGTACTGGGGGAGATAGGTAGTGACGTAGTGACCTCATGTCATATTATTTTCGGTGGAAAAACGATAAATGTTGAAAAATGCAGAAATTGAGTTTTGAAGCTGATTGAAAATGCAAGCTAAAAGGAAATTAAATATCATTTTCCTTAAAAAATGACGCATTTTAAAATTGTTCTTAACAACCAAAACAAAATTGCAAAAATTACCACAAAATCCAAAATTTACGAATTATTCAAAACCTGGAATATTTAATGAAGATCAATGTATGAACGATACCCGTGCACTTTTTTTACTGACGTATGATATGGTTCTCAAGAATGAGCAACTCATGACGTCATTTTTTAGTTCCATTTTTTGCTTTCAGTGATCAGATCGACCAGATACAAATAAATAAAGGAAAGACCTCCACTGCATTTCTGAGACAAAATTTATCTGCTAATATGCCCCTTTATTTATAATAATAAATTTCAAATTTGCCTTTTGTGACCTGGCCTTGAACTGAACTTAACCTGGTGACCATCATATGGGGTCAGGTTGTAAAAATGACTATTTCTATCGAGCTATACGGGTGCGAAATAGCCCATACAACATGTGTCGTATAATTTGCATAGTCCTCTTGTCAATAGTAACCAGACATTTGCTGGGATCCCGAAAACGGATCTCGGGATCTGATCTCTGATCTCTGGATCCCGGATCCACTGGGATCATAGATCCACCTTCACAATGTGTCGATGGATTCACTGGGATCATAGATCCGTCTTCTACATTGGTCGATGGATCCACTGGGATCTGACATCGCAGGCACCATTTTGTACTGGGATCCACTGGGATCCCAGAGCCGCAATGATAGAGTTATGTATTTTTGGAACCCATATTTAGGTAATTGTCAGTACCTTTCAGTTCGTTCAAATCAAACTATCATTGGCGTATGCTTGTAGTAAGATTTTGTTAAGACATATTCTAATTATGGTATAATTTATCAGCCAGATCCTGTCAAATCCGAGATCCGTTGGGATCAGAGATCCATTTTCATTGTTTATCGTAGGATCCTGTGGGATCCAAGATCCGCTGCCAAATTACATTTAGGGATCAACTGGGATCCAAGATCCACTGTTATATTTTGTCGTGGGATTCAGTGGGATCATAGTTCCAACATTGCATTTTGTCGATAGATCCGCTGGGATCATAAATCCTACTGTCAGATCCATGCACATGTCTGATAGTAACGTTTTGTGACCTGACCTTAACCTTGAACTTTGCTTACAATTTAATTTTTGCCTATGCGGGAGATGTATTATACCTTTAAGAGTACTTCAAGCGATTTAAGTCGCAATCTAATGCTTTTAATGGAAAGTATGGTCCCATCAACTCAAATACCTCAATTTTGACCATCGACCTAACCGTGACCTGACACATGAACTCTGTTAGAACTCTGCTAGAAAATGTGTTGTATGCTCAGTTGCGGCTCACTTAAAGCTATCGATTGTCGCATTGCGCGTCTCTCTGCCGTCATTGGTTCAAAAGATATCAAGGGGCAGAATCTAACACCCCCAGCAGTTCGGCTAAACACCCCAGCAGGGGCGGGTCAACTTCCTCGTCGTCGACCGAGAGCGTGAGTCCTGGTGGCGACCTGTTTCGTCGTAGCTGCCCTCCAGGCGACCAGGCGTGTCAGAGTCATCTGCTCCTGACGTATGAGTGCATCAGAGTCGTCTCATTAGGACGGAAACGACGCACGGCTGAGCACTGTCTACCGAGAGCAGGAGAGGAGGCGACTGGCCTCTGTCGGCCGGCCGGCCATAGCGGCGGCGGCGCGGCGGGGGCTGACTGGCTGGCTGTGACAGGTCAGACAGCCAGCTGCGACACACAGGCCGGAGGACAGCCGCCGGCTCAGTCAGTCAGTCAGAGCAAACGACAGATATCTGACTGCTGCAGCGCTGCAGCCCAGCACAGCTGCAGCTGCCCCACTTCGAGATGGCATATTATATATTCTGGAGACATTTCAAGACAAAAATCGCTTGCAAAAGTGTGTGTAGTTAAGGAAAGAATAAGATTACAAAACTTGCATACTAAAACATTTCAAAGCATCTTAAGATGTTTTAAAACATTTCGCGCAAAATAGTCCATCGTGAAAACGGCTAATGTATTGGTAGCATCTGTTTACACACTTCCATTGGAGCGTCGCAACTCGCAAAAGGTACACACAAAGACTAAGAGCGCACATTTATTTCCCTTTCTTCACCAATTTCTATATTCTGCGCTTCGTTGTCGGCAAGGTGCATCGAAAAGTTCAAAGTTGTGTTATCAGCCGAGGGCTGCATCAAAGCCGTCTTAGCGTACATTTATGGTTAAACTTCAGAGGCCTTCGTTACCCCCGCAGATTGGCTCCGTTACCTCAAATGGGGTCATGACCCACCGTTTGGGAACCACTGCAATACAGGAATGCCGGAACTATGTGACGCTCCAATATCGTGTAGAGTGTAGACTGTTGTAAACTTTACCTACCACCAATATCAATCCAGCTTATAACACATATTACGCACTTGTGTTTGACGCATACCATTGAATCGCCTTTGCCAGCCTCTTTGCATAAATAGGAAATACAACAGCCTCCATTTATGAAATATTGCAATTTCATGCACTTTCAGGCATCATTTGTCATATTTGTACAGTCAAACCAAACACGGGCCGCCATAAACGGCGCTGTCGCCGCCCGAGCTGGGATATTGCGCGACAACAATGGCAGCGTGTCCACTTTGAATATCGAGCGGTGATCGGTAGCGCAGATATTACGCACCAGATGTTGTTTTAGGCGCAACAAGGCGTCAGCAGGCATCAGCGGGGCGTCGAGGCAGGCGTCGCAGGCGTCGGGGAAGGCGTCGGGGAAGGCGTCGGGGCAGGCGTCGTGGCATGCGTCGGGGCAGGCGTCGGGGGAAGGCGTCGCGGCAGGCGTCGGGGAAGGCGTCGTGGCAGGCGTCGGGGGAAGGCGTCGGGGCAGGCGTCGTGGCATGGCGTCGGCAGGCGTTCGGGGGGAAGCGTCGCGGCAGGCGTTCGGGGAGGCGTCGTGGCAGCGTCGGGGGAGAGCGTTTCGGGGCAGGCGTCGCGGCAGGCGTCGGGGAAGGCGTCGGGAGCGTCGGGGCAGGGCGTCGCTGCATGCGTTGGGGCATGCGTCGGGGGAAAAGCAGAGGCGTCGGGGCAGCTGTACGCGGGAAGGCGTCGGGGAAGGGTCGGGACTGTAATCAAAAAAACACAGCAAACTCGAAAATTAAACCTCAGGGAAAAGGCGTCGGGGCAGGCGTCGTGTCATGCGTCGGGGCAGGCGTCGGGGCAGGCGTCGGGCAGGCGTCGGGGCAAGGCGTCGGGGGAAGCGTCGGGGCAGTGTCGGGGAAGGCGTTCGGGGAGGCGTCGGGGGCAGGGGCGTCGTGGCATGCGTCGGGGCAGGCGTCGGGGCATGCGTCGGGGGGAAGGCGTCGCGGCAGGCGTCGGGGAAGGCGTTCGGGGGAAGCTGGTGTGGGCAGGCGTCGTGGCATGCGTCGGGGCAGGCGTCGGGGGAAGGCGTCGCGACAGGCGTCGGGAAGCGTCGTGGGCGGGCGTCGGGCGAAGGCGTCGGGGCAGGGCGCTATATTCTTCTGTTTATTATTATGTGTAGACACTTTCGCGGAGGCGTCGGGGAAGGCGTCGGGGAAAGGGTGTCGGGGAAGGGCGTCGGGGCAGGCGTCGGGCATCGTCGGGGGCATTTGCGTCGGGGAAGTGTCGGGGGCAGGCGTGGGGAAGGCGTCGGGGAAGGCGTCGCGGGAAGCGGTCGGGGCATGCGTCGATGGCATTGCGTCGGGGCAAGGCGTTGGGGCAGGCGACAGGGCAAGGGTGGGCAGGCGTCGGGGCAGGGTCGGGGCAGGCGTCGGGGGTACAAGGCGTCGGGGGGAAGGCGTCGGTCAGGCGTCGGGGAAGGCGTCGGGAAGGCGTCGGGGCAGGCGTCGTGGCATGCGTCGGGGCAGGCGTCGGGGGAAGGCGTCGGGGGAAGGCGTCGGGGCAGGCGTTGGGGCAGGCGACAGGGGCAGGCGTCGGGACAGGCGTCGGGGCAGGCGTCGGGGCAGGCGTCGGGCAGGCGTCGGCAGGGTGTCGTCGGGGCGTTGACAGGCGTCGGGGCAGGCGTCGGCAGGTTGTCGTCGGGGCGTCGGCAGGCGTCGGGGTAGACGTAGGAGTTAGCAGGCGTCGGTAGGTGCCGACATAGTGTCGACACAAAGCTGTGCGGCGCGTCGTGTGCAGTCAGCTGATGGACTATCTGTCATCGCATAACACCTTATGTCCTCAGCAGTATGGTTTCCGGCCCGACCTATCTACGGAGGCGGCTATGCTCGACGCTGTCATATAGGCGACAGACAACATGGAAGAGGCATGGTGACGTCACTGGTCACCGCCGACACATCCAAGGCGTTCGACAGCGTTGAGCATTGCCATCTTCTGGAGAAGCTGGGGTGGTACGGCATCGATACGGAATGGTTTGGTGCATGGCTGCGGGGTCGCACACAGTCGCTGCGGGGGAAAAGCGTCCTTGATGTGACTCATGGAGTGGTCCAGGGTTCGATTCTCGGACCAGTCCTCTTCCTGGTCTTTACAAACGACCTGATGCAGCACATACCGCATGGGAGAATAATCTTGCACGCTGATGACGTCCAGTTTCTTGACGCTGACCTGCCCCTAAATATTTCAGAGTTCAAAATACGTATAGAGAAAAATATGTCTGTATTAAATAACTGGTTCACTCAAAATAGTCTCAAAATCAATCCTCTCAAAACCGAATGGGTTCTCATTAAGTCGCAACGTCTCATCACTGATCCACATTTTTCAGCCGCTTTCGGCAACAGCCATATCGAACCGTCTCAAAGCGTAAAGATTCTTGGCATCACCATCGATTCGTGCCTCTCGTGGGAGCCGCAGATATCAGCCATCGTGCGCCGCTGTTATTGTATTCTCGTTGGACTCGCCAGGATGCGACACCGTCTCCCCACCGAAACCAAACGGCTGCTGATCAAAGCACTCGTGATCCCCCATGTGTGTTACTGCCTATCCGTCTGGGGAAGCTGCACCGCGACACAGAAACACCGCGTGCGACAGCTCTGAGCTTTGGCGCCCGTATCGCTCTGTGATATGGGGTGCCGTGACCGAGTGACACCCGTACTACGTGAGCTGGGATGGCCGAAAATCGACGACCTGATATGCGAACGCGATGTCATGCTCATACGAAACACACTTACAGCCACCTAGCGCTCCGGAGATTCTGCGTGAGCGCGTAGTTCGCCGCTCTGAAGTCTCTGCTCGTGCCACTCGGGCAACTACCGATGAGCTGCTGCAACTGCCACGTGTTCGGACCGAGTTTGGCCGTCGTTCTTTTGTATTTTACGCATCCAATGCTTTAAACACTCGTGACTCAGGAACAGGCTTCCTCCAGAGGTGCGTACGTCAGCCACATAGTGCAGCGGTGCATTTAAATCTGATCTGACCTCTTACCTGTCAAGTAGGTGAATGTTAACTTATCTGGAAATGCGTCATATGCTGGTTTTAAACATTTGTGCATTTGTGTTTTTGTGTATTACATGTTCATCTGTATTACATGTTCATCGACGTGGTTGCTGGAAATCCCACTTTGTGGAAACGCCTAAGTACATACATACACATTACATACATACATACATACATACATACATACATACATACATCATTACACTACATACATACATACATACATACATACATTACATACATACATACATAATACATACATACTAGCATACATACCATACATCATACATACATCTAACATACCATACATACATACATACATACATACATACATACATTACATTACATACATACATCATACATACATACATACATACATACATACATAATACATACATACATACATACAAACATACATAATACATACATACAACATACATACATAACATACATACATACATACATACATTACATTACATAATACATTACATTACATACATAACATACATACATACATACATACATACATACATACATTATATACATACATTAGTCGGTAGATATTGACAACAAATATACACCTGCGAGTCAGCATTTCACTTTTTATTTCAGAGGAACTCATCTGCAACGCCTGCTAACGTGACACGTGTTGGCATGCGTTGGCATGCGTGCGTTGACATGCGTTGACAGGAGTTTATAGACGTCGACATTCGCCGGCAGATATTGACAATGGCAGGCAATATATACCCGCGAGTCAACATTTCACTTTTTAATTCGGAAGAACTCTGCACCAATGTCAAGCTTTGTACACTGCATCACGCTGTAATGGTGAGTTTGTCTGCTTGACGAGCTTTATACGAGTATAGGTTGGCTATTATGAACCCGGAACTAGACACTCCCTCTGGCCAATGTCAACCTGGGTCCACGAAATGCCCAACTCGAGGATGGATTTCGGCCTAGATAAGGACTCTACGAGTCCACCAAGAGTGTCTCCACGATCTGAAAATTACTAGGGACAAATCCAGGTGCGCGTGTAATTTAACATGGGACCATGTTAGGGGAGTCTGACAATTATTAAGGACAATGTCCCTAGTGTCCCCAGTGGTGGCGACGCCCATGGAGTCTACATCATTGATGAGGTGATGAGTTTCTGTTCCCGTGTTCCCCGAGTTCTAATTTCGGATACAGACAGAAAAATGCATAATTCTATAATTTCCTCTTCCTTCGAAATTGCAGAGAAAAGCAGTTGCAAAACGGTCTCAAAGGTTGCAGAGCCTAACGTATCAGCCGAGCTCTAAATAAATGTAACTGACACTAGCAATAGCAAATATAATCCTGCAATAGATATTACGAAGCGGCATACCTGCTCACGAGGGACGACGTAAGAGCTATTGTTATAGAAAAGCTCAGCAAATGGCATAGCACGTTTAATCTATATTTTGTGAGGTTTTTTAACCAAATTGCTGGAAAAATATTGCATTTACGTTCGGTACGACCGACATTAAATAGGGTCATATAAATCCATAATCATTGCATTTATATCAAACAAGTAACAACTATCCGTGTGAAATGTGATCAGTTTCTCCGTGGCTGCTCTGTACAATAATATCGCCGCCTCCAGCCACCCTCACTCAGGCTCCATATCACCACATAAGCATCATTTCTGCGTCGCATTGGAGCTCCATCAGAACGGCTGCGGCGCACCGAAGCCCTGTGGGACTCGGACCGCCGGCTGTGCGCTGGAGGTATCCAGATCCGACGCATCAGCGACGCACATCCGGCCTCTGCGCTCCCACGCCGTTCGTCTATCACCGGCCGGCCGACAGCTCCGGCTGCTCTCAGGAGCTCTACCAGCGGTCCGCGTGCCGAGCTGGGGCAGCGCATCGGGCTGCGAGCCGAGCTGGGGCAGCGCATCAGTCCGCGTGCCGAGCTGGGGCAGCGCATCGGTCCGCGAGCCGAGCTGGGGCAGCGCATCCGGCTGCGAGCCGAGCTGGGGCAGCGCATCGGGCTGCGGGCCGAGCTGGGGAAGCGCATCGGGCTGCGGGCCGAGCTGGGGCAGCGCATCGGGCTGCGGTCGCGTGTCTGCCGAGCGTCGGACAGGCGCCTCCTAGCCGCAGGCCTCTACCCTGAAGCACCGCCCTCTGCCGGCCTCGACCACCCTGTGCTGGCTCCGTCTGCGGGGGCGCGGAGGACGGCGGCGGCGGGCGCCTCCATCACAGCTCCAGTCAGCCGTCCCTGAGGAGACAGCTCCATCACAGCTCCAGTCAGCCGTCCATGAGGAGACAGCTCCATCACAGCTCCAGTCAGCCGTCCCTGAGGAGACAGCTCCATCAGTCAGCCGTCCCTGAGGAGACAGCTCCATCACAGCTCCAGTCAGTCGTCCCTGAGGAGACAGCTTCATCACAGCTCCAGTCAGCCGTCCCTGAGGAGACAGCTCCATCACAGCGGACCGGCAACACATGCACAGTACGGCTGTGCCCCGCGCCGCCCAGCCGCCCGGCCGGCCGCCGTCAGTCCCAGGAGCGACGAGGCGTGGCGGCCGCCCGGACTCCTGCTGCCCTAGCTGCCTGTCTGCCGCCCCTAGCTGCTGTCCGAGCTGCTGCTTCAGCTGCTGCCTCAGCTGCCCTCCCCCAGCTGCCGCCCTCATACTTCATTTTAGACGCCGAGCCAGCTGCTGTCCAGCTGCTGCTCCCAGCTGTTTCCTTTCCCCAGCTGCCGCCTCGGCTGCCGCCCTCAGTTGTCATCCTAGCTGCTCAGCTGTCGTCGCCAGCTGCTATCCCAGTAGTCTCCCCAGCTGCGCTGCTCTCAGCAGCTACCCCAGCTGCCAACCCCAGCTGCTGCCCCAGTTGACTCTTCAGCTACTACACCTCGGCCCCGCTGGTGCCCCAGCTGCTTTCCCGAACTGTCGCACTCAACCACCTCTCCCCAGTCGCAGCTAGGCTGAAAGCTCCTGACTGACTTCAGTAATCACTGACCCAACGTTTATACTCGGTCTCAGCTCTGTAGCCACCGCACGACCCTAGTATCATCCCCAGACGTCCCATCCCCATTTCCAGCGCCACCCCCAGCCGCTGTCCCAGCCCCAGCTGCCGCCCCAGCTGCCGCAGCTGCACTGCTGACCTGCAGAGCCTCGAGAACCGCGTCACGTCGCGGTCGCGTGCCACTCGTATGTCGGCCAGCATTGAGACCGTCGAGCGCGTCGGCCGCGACGGACAGCCGCTCGGCGCTCGCGACCGAGGCTGCAGTGACGGAACTGCGCCATTGATCGGCGGCGTACAACAGACTGAGCGCCGCGCAGGCCCCCGCGGCGCCGCCGTCACCGGGTCGCGCGGTCCACACCGGTTAAGAGCCCCCGGGTCATGATTAAATCGCGCGCCGACGCCATTATGGCGGCTCAGTTAAGACCAGGAGAGGCTTCATGGAGGACGATCGAAGAAGCTACGGAGACGGGAAGATGGCACAGTGTGTAGCGTGAAAGAAGATACGTTAAATGCTCATGGAGAAGAGGGTAAGACGCATAGCATTGCCACGTGTTTGCCAAAACTCTGGTTTTGCTGTCGATAGTTAAACCAAAAATAGGTTTATCGATTCAGTTTTAGAGAAACAGCCCTAGATCTCAGCGGCGGTGTAGCATCCCGTCCGGACGGGCGGGCGGCGGCGGCGGCGGGGGTGGCGGCGGCGGCGGACTGCTCTGCCTGCCGCCTGAGGCCGCGGGCGGCGGCGATGGGGGCGGCGGCGGCGGCGGCGGTGGTGGTCTGCTCTGCCTGCCGCCTGAGGCCGCCGCCGGCGCTGACGCAGCTTCCAGCGTCGGCCAAGCGAACTCTGTCGATCCATCAGATACCAGACTATTCGTCAAACGAGCGCCAGTGCTCCGCACGACTTCCTCGGCAGCGGCCGGCACCGTCCGCAGCCGATACTCTGCCTCGTGCGGGGGTGAAACTTGGACCCAATAACGTCCGGGCACCGACCAGCCGGGAATAAATCAGTACCGGACGAGCCACTCCCCCGTCTCGACCGGCACTTACAGCGGAGAATCTTGCCGACACCCGCGCGTCCCACCGAAATCAGAGGGCGCTTCGATAATTTATCCACGCTCGATGGAAAGTATCCATCAAACCGTGGGTGAAAAATGTGCTGATGTCGCCGGTAACGTCCGGTGCTGGGCGCGACACATCAGACACCTGCAGCGCCTCGTCGGCACCGGATGTCGGCCCATTGCCGCCAGCTGCACGCAGTTCCCCGGTCGTGCCGCGACTCAATATCGCCTCTCTGTCGGCGTGGCACGGCGCAGGATTAAAATGCGGCCCCGGATGAGATTCCGATCACCGACGCCGCATCCGGCGCCCATCAGACTCCGCTGCCGACCGGCGTCTACGCCAGGAACTGAGTCGTAATTCCGAGTCGTAATTCCGAGTCGTCATGCCGAGTCGTCATTCTGAGTCGTACTCCGGCTGCGGGGTCGGTCGGACGGCTGGGCGGCTCTGTGACACGACCAGACGCCACCGGAAGCGGCATTTCCGTTTGGCTGCCGGGCGGTTGCTCGCCGGGCAATGGCAGGAGGAGGGGGTCGGCCACACGCACGCCCGCAGGATTGCATGGTTGTGAAAACATGCCAGGTTTACCTTGTGACAACGTTTTTAAGTTTTTTTTATGTAGCGTATTTTTGTGACGCGGTGAAACTGTCATCTTTATCAAATTAAATAAAGATGGCAGCCAGATCCGGAATTCGGCAAACCTTTCACATTAATGTGAAAGAAATTCCGGAATGTTTTACTCTGGCTGCATGCATGACACTCTACTAAAAGGATGATGAAACGTTTTCCTTAAATCACTCAAGGGTGACCAATTTTTAACCTTCGCCCCACTGCACTGGGGGTGTGTATGTTTGAACACCCCTTCCTGCTTTATCAAGATAATGAAAAAACGGCGGCGCGTACCGCCGCCAAATTTGGCATAACTTATCATTGATCCTTTCCGCACATTTTGCGAAAATTCAAGTTTCGTATCGGGTTAGGTCAGGTCACCAGGTCAGGTCAAGTAAACCCACCTACCAAAAAGTTTGCGGTCGTGCCATGACCACAGTTTCTAACGGATCAATATCAAACTTTTCGAATTACATCAAGTCATCATATGAAAAATGTGTATCTCGGATTTTTTTATATCGGATGACCTGAGGTCGGGTCAATTTTGTGACCTCCCCATTATAAGTCAATGGGGATAAATATTCAAATGCTTTACTTTTTCGACGATATCAGTCCATTTCCTTTCTGGGACAAGTGTTATAATAAGATATTATGTATGATCCAAGTGCAGGTTTTGCTCAGGGACCCTTACGGGGTCATCTGAGGTCATCCGAGGTCACCAACACCTTTTCGTCAATAACTCTAAACATAATGAAGATAGAAAACACCAACAGACATCATGTCCATTAATAGGTGCAGTGACATGGTAAAAAAAAAAAAAAAAAAAAACGGGTCCCGCGATACGTTTCTACCGATACGGTCTGTGTAGGTATCCAGACCTATACTGTCTTCCCATCCAGATGGCGGAATAGCGCCCTGTAGGGCAGCTCAGGCTGGGGGCAGAGGCACACCACCCTTTTCAGAGGCTGGTCGAGCAGCTCTTCTAGCTCCGCAAGTCCGCAAGTTTATCTCGCACCAGTCACCAACACATACAGAGAGATGGTGGACGTCACGCAGGCTGCCGAGAACGACGACGTCGAACTCCTGTGTAGGGTCCATGAATGACGACGAGCTGGGAAAGCTCCTTCTGGTGCCCCTGAAGACTGGTGTGTCTATAGCCACACCCAGTCGACAGAGCGCACAGTTAAGCTCACCATTGAGGTGGCGGCAGCCGTCGTAGGCGCTATTCGGCAGGATGGCTAAAGCCTTAGAAAAAGGCAGTTACGGAGACGCTGCCCCAGCCAAATCACAAAACGCTTTGCTCATTAGTGTTACTAATGGCTCCGAATGTGTTACAGTGCCGTTCTGCTCTAGTAGTAGCAGTGATTAGAGACACCGTGATATCCAAGACTAGTGAGGCCTAGTCTGACAATTCCCTGCCATCCATACCGGTAGCCAGCGCGCCACTGCGCTCCGTGATTGATGGGTTGTTAGTAGCATTATGTTAAAGCCGTATCGTAGAAAGGACAATAATACTGAATCCCCGCTGCGGTCAGCACGCTGGTCATGTATTACTACGTTCTTTACCGGAGATGTGCGTCGGAGATGTTACTAACCCTCGAATCGCAAAATAGCATCATTAGCGCCGAGAACACAGCAGGAGGTGGTGTTATACCGTGCTACCATCTATTGGACGGAGTTGGTGCTAAGATTGGTTTCGGGCAACATTTCGAGTCAACCACTAACCAGTGGTGCTGCGAAGTCATAATTGATGGCAATGTGTCCGTAATATAGTCTTGGTTCCGGGTCCGTAAAATACTTTTTTCACGTCATAACCACTTTTGCTCTAAATCCTACACCATATTCATGCCAGTTGCCAAAATGGTAAATTGGTCATCGACAAAATTGTCAAACGCACCTTGCGGTCAAATATTTTCAGAATTTTTGGTTATGGTGATCATATTTGAAATCAGTGGCTAAAAATGCATCAGAAACCGACTGGAAATCGAACTTTTTCGAAAAAGTTGCAAAATGGGTTACCCTTTACCCAGGACTGTAAGATACACTTCAGCATTATTAGAGCAGTTTTGTTTTTAGGATTCGGGTTTTTATACTATTTTATGCAACATAGCAAAAATATAGCATGATACATAATTGCGATAACACCTTTAAGACCGCAATAGACCACCGAGGCATGCTGTGCTTTAACCGCCTGCTGCTGTGCTGCCTGCTGCCTGCTGTTGTGCTGCCTGCTGCCTGCTGTTGTGCTGCCTGCTGCCTGCTGCTGTGCTGCCTGCTGCCTGCTGCTGTGCTGCCTGCTGCCTG